>QLOH01001056.1:0-189961 GCA_026901365.1 Sesbania bispinosa
GAGGCCTGTAATTTTCTAATTCATCCCATATTGCAGTCATCTCGTAAAGTAATGAGCTACAGAATTGTTACCTTGTTTCATTGCCATCAAGTCTTCTTGCAGTTCAAAAATTCTCACACGATCCCCTTGTGAGAACCTATCCTTCAGCAACTTCCAAGCTGTTGCAGCCACTCCACATATTCTATACTTTGAGAGAGAATAGGATCCACTGAGTTGAGAATCCAAGACATAACCAGGTTGTTGCATCTCTCCCAGGCCTCAAAGAAGGGTCAAATGCTGTTGGTGGTGGCAGGGGCCATCAACGAACCTGGTTTGTTTTTGGAGATTAATGATCTTCTCATAGCTCTAGACCAGCTATGAAAGTTCTTCACTGTGAGCAAAGGGGTTACTAATGGAGTAGAGGGATGCTCTCCAGGATGGATATAGTAGGGACCGAGAGGATTCATTGCAGGATCAAGAGGTGGAGGGTCAACCGGAACACCTCTTCCAGCACCTCCATTATTGCCTGAGCCTCCTCCTCGAGCCATTGAAAGCAAAAACTACAAGCTCTTGAACTGCAGAGCTCTTGTACCATAACAGTAACACAGTAACACACCATAGAAAGGGAAGGAAAATTCTCTATATATGATTCATGTATATTCACTCTGTGAATAATGATACAGAGGCAGGCTAATATAGCCAACAATGAAAACATAAAGGAAAAGAAAGAAGATACGGCACTGAAAGCATGATCAAAACAGAAAGAAGAGAAAGAATAGAATCTGTGATTCTGTGATTTGTTACACATAGGCACCACAAAAGCAAGGCTACCCGATGTGGGACATAGGCATGACATCACTCCATATGCATGTGTGTATTCTCTTGTCATCAGCATATCATCATCATAATATATTATTCATATAACTAAATGAACTAAGAGACAATTAAGTATAATACTTATATAAGTATTAGATAAACTTATAAAAAGTATGAACATAAGTTATTTTCAGTTTATTTTTAATGATTAAACTTCTCAAAATAACTTATAAAACAATTTATGAAGAGATTCTATTCACTCTCTTAAGTGCTTATAACACAAAATCTTATATAATAAATACTTAATTAAATTTGTTTTCTCAAACGCACCCTTAGTAGAGAAGTATATATGGCAACCCAAATCTTAATCAATATGATCCAATCATCCTTCCGATAAGCAACAAAACTAATATACAAATTATTTGATTAACTTATAAAATTATGTTCGGCATGTGAAATAATCTAATTTGTAATTATTTGGCTATTTTATAAATTTATTTGACCAAACTAATGTGATTGCTAAAGAAACTTATTTCATTATCTTGTAGTATATAAGCTATAGAATGTGTTTACTGTTTAGCATATCAAATAAATTAACTTGTATGCCATTTGACTTTCTTATAAACTTTTGACTAAAATAAAAGTGTTTATAAAAGAAACTTATTTTAATAGCTTGTAGTATGGACGTAATTTATTATTTGTATCTTAATATTTTAATATAGATACTCTACCCTATTTTATATTAATTTTAAATTGTTATTGTTTTTAAAGTTAAAATATTTTATTATAAATTAAAAGCTTAATGCATTTTTATCCCCTTATTATCATCAATCCGCGATTTTTGTCTCCCTATTTTTTTTTTCGCGATTTTGGTCCCCCTATTATCCAAATTCGCGATATTGGTCCCTCTAACACATAAATTTTGAAAATAGGGGGACCAAGATTTTGAACTAATCGCAAATATGAAATAATAGGGGACCAAAATCGCGAAAAAAAGTAGGAGGACCAAAATCGCGGATTGATGATATAGGGGGACAAAAGTGCAATTAAGCCTAAATTAAATAATAGTGTAAAAAATTAAATAGTAATGAGAAGAAAAGAAGGCGCAAAAAAGAAGAGAGAGGGGGGGAGAGGAGAGGAGGGAGGGGAAGGAGGACACGAGGGCGGAGGGGGGAAGAAAAAAGAGGGGGGGGAAAAAGGAAGAAAAAAGGGAGAGGAAAAAATATAAAACTATATAATTTCGTAAAAATACTTTTTATCTATAAAATAAAAAAATAAGACTTATATAAAAAATTATATAAATAAAAATAGTAAAACCTAGTTCATTTTATTGGTATTTTTTTTTAAAGTAAGAATTTAATAACGAATCTATACATTCTCAATGTGAAAATTTTTGCATTATCTCCTAATAATATGTTATCACATAATTTAAAAATATGACAATATTCACTTAATGATGTTTTATGTTTTTTTTCTTAGATGTCAGTATAATTTTTTTATAGTGACGGTGCATATTGATTAAACTAAAAAATTAACATACCATTTCAATTTTACTCTTGACTTAAATCATTAATGCATTTCACATTAAAGTCTAAACTTAATCCTCAATCAATTAATGTTTTTATTTTGAAAATTTGCTCCTTCTCTCTGTTCCCCACCACCAATGCCATTAAATCATAAAATTGAAAGTGAAGTGAGTGAGTTTTCAATCAATCATAAAATTCGATCTCAATAAAATAAATATTCAAATTTCAATGAAAATTTCCACCAAATAAATATCTGACAGAAAAGGAACCAGTGGTTTAATCTCTTAAAAGGAAGAAGATGCAGAGATTTCAAACAGTCTCAGGTTTAAATCAATGTGGGATTGTTTCAGCACCTTCAAATGAATCTTCAACAAAGTCTATCTCCATTGATGGTGTAATTAAAACATGACAATGTTGCAGAGCAAGCTAGAGTGGAACAAAGTTTAGTCACTGAGTTGAGCACCATGTATATTTACTTGATCATCAATCACCTATCTCTATATATATAAATTAAGGCATATGCATGTATTTATGCACAATGATAAATGGAAAACGTTAGAGAGTTGAAAAGGTGTGGGAAATATGGTTCACATGGAAGAAATGGCGTCACAAAGAATGGATATGGAAGAGTACTCCAAAAGTCTAATTCTCAACCACTTCTTTGCCTTATCATGTGTGGAAGAAGTTTTATAAGGGCAGATAACCAAAAAAAAAAAAAAAAAAAAAATCAAACAGACTATCAAAATCTTCCTAACCTTATAATAAGGCCCATATTATTTTTTAATCATGAATTAATTATGAAACTACTCTCGTTGCGATTAATAATGTTATCAACATTATCTAAACTATATATGAAGCTTTATTAATTTTGATGAAATAGATTTTCCCTTGATACTTTGCGTACTGATTTAAGAGTCTTAAAACATTAATAATTAAAATGATTTGATCCTGTAGATAGACATAAACAACTTTTCGTGGCAAAATGGACTCGTTTTAGGTTCCACCTTACGGTCGTTATCAACTTAAGTATATATTATAATGACGATACTGGTTCTTGATTTTAAATTAAAGCTCAGGTACCTGCTATGAGAGGGTAGATAGGTATTTCTGTTTTGTTCTTTTTGATTTGTTTTAGACCCCTAATTCATAAAAAAAAAAAAAAAAGCTCAAGAACTTCTTAATGGCACATACACCTTAAGCTAGTGTCTCAATTAGATAATGTTGAAAAGAAAAAATCGGAAGGTATCCGTCAGGTTGACAAAAAAATGTAAAGTAGCATGAGTAAAATGATATATACTTTGACACCACACACTATGTGTAAAAAAATGTAAAATAAAAAATAAAATAAAAATATGATAATTAATATCATAAAAATTATAAAAGAGATGTAAAAATTAAAACTCAATAGCAAATTTTGCTGCAATGGTAAGATTCCGCGAGCACCATACTTGTCTAATATTCATGATTTGACCAAGGGATTCGAGAGAGCATTAAGGGGTGCATGCAACTGCTTCATTATTCTTTTTGAAGCTCCCATTTTTTACCATATATAAATAAATCATAAATGCTAGTTGTGACGTGGTCTCATTCTTGTTAATTATTCCACCAACTTGCCGCATAAAGATAAAACATTACTACCATTCAAATTTAGTATTAATTATTAGACCACAGGAATTCTACAATTCACAACTACAAAACTGCTCTCTGTCTCAGGTTATGATGCATATATATGAGAGAATATACCTTTTATATCTGAAGTATAAGCCAACAAAGTTCCTGGTGGTTTCGTCATTAAATTCTTATTTGAATTTTAAATTTTGATTTGGATCAGAGTCGTAATTGAAAAGCAAGTATCATCTTGGGCTTTCCTTTGATTAGTTGGCATGACAAATGAAGTGGCTAGACTTGTGCATCTGAAATTTGGCATGAGATGCTTCCACTTAGATATTCTTGTGTAACTTTAGGGTACTCAGTTGAGGACATCAAGTAAAAAATGTGTATATAATTAATTAATGCTAGTTGATCATTTAGGGAAATTAATTCATGTTAGATACACACCCGAATACCCATTCGGTTCGGGTGTAGCCCTCCTAAAAGAGATAAGTAATATATATGATAAAAAAAAATCGAGATAAACAAGATGAAAGCTGTTAGATGTGTGTAAAAAATAAATGATGTCTATCTATTATTGTTTATTGAATCAATATATATAAGAATTTAATAAATATATATTGTAATTGTAAATAAATTTTACACAAATTTCATCCAATATCATATCATTTAATGAATTTAATAATATATAAAATATCATATTCATGATATAACAATAATAAATATATATCAATATAAATTATTTTTAAAATAATGGTGTAAAACGGTATATAATAATTAAACTTTTAATATAAATAACTGGCGCACATTAATGTGTACAATATTTTCCCCCTTAAGTCTTCCTTTCTCTCTCTATACTTATTCTTTCCTTCTTTTCTTTTTTTAATTGGGCATGAACACACGTTCATTTCATTTCATATCTCCTTATTTGCTTGGTATAATGATCTTATTCCAAAGCATAATCCTAGTTTTCTAGGGGTTTTGCCCCGGCATTTCCTTTCTGCCTTTTGCCTGATGAGTTGCCTGATGAGGCGATGAGGTTTTGACTTCGTCATATATATATATATATATATATCCTGCTATGAACATGCATCTATGATTCCTCTAGCTATACATATCCTCTTAATTTTCTTTATTATTATATATTAAGTTGGGTGGATTTTAATTTGTTTTGTCCCTGCCTTTTGTGTTCTTAACATTTTCTAATAGTCATAACATTATTTGTGTCTAATTAATGACCTCTCAACCTAAACATATATAACAGGATAGTTCAGTCTTACTTGAAAGGGTGGAAAATTAAAACGATTGATCGAAAAGGAAAATTAGATGTGCAATTCGCAATAATATTTTGAACTAATTATATCACGAAAGCAATGATGTGAAGTGTTTTTTATTTATTTTTTTTAAAAAAATTGTCACCTTGTCCTTAAGCGTAAGCATAAATTTTCCGCAGGTATTGCAACATACAACTGGTTTTCAACCATAGAAAAATTTTAATTTATTATATGATCTATAGTTTCCGGTCGACTATCACCACATAATTATAGAGTATAAATATATCAACTGCATGCTCATTGTTATAAAACTATCACTTGTTTTTCATTCGTTTATAAATCTCGTTTTCACAGGGTTATACCTTCATAAAATATTTAAAACAAGAAATAAAAAAAATAAGATAAATTTTCTATAATTATTAATAAAAACATGTCAACAGGATAATATAAAAATATCATTTGCTAAACGCATCCATTTTCTTTTACATCAACATGTTCTCATTCATAACATATTGGACCTATAATACCATTTTTTGTAATTCTATCACAGTGCATTAAAGTAAAATTTTAAAAAGTTATAATGATAAATCTTTACTTAATAATTCTAAAATATTTCACCTTTTGATTTAATATAAGATTAATTACCAGCTTGTTTAATTTGGAACAACGGCTCGACAGTAATTTTCAATAATTAAAATAAATAAAGTCTTGCTTTCAATATATATATATAATATAATATTATATCTCATAATTTATACATAATTCATTTTTAATTATTAATTTTAAAATTAATTTTATTTAATTATATTCAAACAAGCACTTTATAATCAAGTAGCGAGGAATATTTTACCATCTCATTTTTAAATACATTAAAGTTAAATTTAAATTTAAATATTTAGATATTCAACTATATAAACTTTCATTTCTATCCTTTTGTAATGCGTCATCATATTAATTAATAATTAAGGTCAAATGTATTAACCCCTATCACTTATTAAATTCAATAAATGATGTGATATCACACCATTTGATATCTGTGTAAAATTTTTTTACACTAACAATATATATATTAAACTCTTATATTTATTAAATTACAATTTTGGTAACAAATTCCTCGAGCATTGGTTAAGAATGTATATATAGAAAGCTTTTATTGGAAATCATGACATTAATTGCATTTGTAACATTAAATGTTACATACTCCAATAAAAACTTTCAGTTTTTAATTTCTTTACCCGTGTTTAGTGTACGGGACATTCGTTTCCATTAAACTAAGCATACCTCCACGTTTTAAAAGAACTTAGGGCCCGTTTGGTGCACAGGATAAGAGACATGATATGATAACTTATCTATCCTATCATTTATCATTGTTTTTTGTACCAATAGGATATGATAACTTTATCATGTTGCTTATCCTATCCTTCCTCCTAGTGTAATTCTTATCCTAAGGAGGAGTTGGGTTAGGGAGTGATATGACAGGATAGGATAAGATAAAAAATTTCTTCCTTATTTGTCCTCTCCTTCTCTTTCCTCTCTCTCTCCTCCCTCTCTCCCCCTCTCTCTCTCCTCTCTCTCTCTTCTCTTATCCCGGTGTGTATCAAACATAGGATACGATAAGAGCTTATCATGCTCTTATCCTATCCTATTGCTATCCAACTCGTCTATCCTATCATATCATGTCTACCAAACGACCCTTATTGTAACTGTCCCCACTAATTTAATCTATCTTTAAAGATAATGGAATAAAAAAATTATTAATAAATATGAAAAACACTACCCCAAACATTAATTAAATTAATGTTTTCACCTTGCAATTCTAGTTCTATGAAAAATTGATTTAAGTTTACTTTCAATATTTAATCATAGAATGAAAAGAAAAAAAATTACAACAAAATTCAAATTTAAATTGGGAGTACTTACCTAGACTAATTTAGTGCGTGTTTAATTTGGTGGTGGAAAAATTGATTTTGAATTAACGTGATGATGTAGAATTGATTTTAAATTTATGTGATTTTTATATAACCTACATAAAAAAGTTATTATATAAAATAAGGAGAGGTGAATTGCATGCATTTAACCCTATTAATTAGCTTTTATACTAAAAAACATGAATATAAAGATAGCATTTGGTAAGCAGGTTAAAATGGGATGATACAAAACAAATAGGTTTTGTTTATGTTTGGTGTATTTTAAAAGTGGAATAGAATATAACATCTATAAATAATGGAACACTTTGTTCCTTAGAAAATGGTGGAACCAAATAGAATAGAATATAATATCTTATTATTAATTTTATTGACAAAATTGTTACTCTTCTCTCCTAACCTTCCTTCTAAAATCGTAATTCCCTCAATTTCCAACTAATACCTTTCTACCACCACTCACCCTACCACCACCGCCACTGCCACCGCCATAATTGCCATTGCTATCGTCACTTACCACCCTTAATCATCATCATTAATCACACCCTCAATCGTTATCATCAGCACCTGAACCATCCATTGCTGCTACCGCCCTTTGACACCATGTCAAAACAAGAACTCCCACCACCGCCAGCACTATTGAACACCCTCATCTATCATTGTCCGTTCAACACCCCTCACCACTCTCCTTCCCCAACCACTGTTAAATATCACTGTTCTTTAATTTTTCAATACCCAATTAAATATTAAATGAGATAAAGATATTGTTTATCCTATAATTTAGTCTAAACAAATGTATCTCAAGATCACTGTGAGATAAGATACAGATCCTCTTATTGAGCTCTTTTAGTGTTGCAATTAAAGAGCTTGAAAAGAAAATAGAGTAGGAAATGAGAATGATGAACTAGCACTTGTTAAATTTGAAACGACAATGCAAGAGTACATTACAACTAGTAGATGCTGAAAGTAAATTTCGGAAAACATAAAAGTACAAGAAATGAAAATGGTGGTCTGTAGTCCCACTTGCTCGTTGCAATTAGATGCCTTGATCTTAGGATGAATGCTTTGGCTTCAGGGTGCTCGAGTCTTCAGTTTGCGGCTTGTGCCACTTCGCTCTCATCCTATTATTTATAGGCTTCTAAGGGAACTGCATGCTTTCTTCAACTGTTGATAACTGTTCGTGTGGACCTCCTCTCTCAAAACTTTCTCCACGTTCCACGTTCTCCTGATGAGGCTGATGACCACCCAAAACTGCCTTCTGACATGTAGAAGGAATGAGTAGCAAATTATCTTCAAGTTTACCTTCAGAATTGGGTTCTTCGATCTGGTAGCTTCGAGCTTCATTTGCTGCTTCGAAATGGACATTGCTTCGAACTCAGAGACAACTTCCTACTCTTGATAATTGTCTCAAAAATCAACCTTGTCCCTTGATACTCCTTACGGCCTCGAATTCCTTACTAAATAGGAGGTATCGACTCTCTTAAATTAAAATTAAGGGTGCAACAGATATATATGTAATTAAACATTTATTATGTTTTGTTTTATAGTTATTAATTAAACATAACACACAAGACATTATTTATCCTATTACATATCCGTTCCATTCCATTCTATTTTATTCATTTATGCTTATCCACCAAAAGTTACCAAAGTCTCAACTTATGTTCTCGTAGATCATATTAGTACGTACCAGAGATTATATATATGTTTATAGGTGACGGTAGTCTTCCATTAATAAGAAATATATGTCTCAGAGAACTTAATTATATTCATGTTTTTTTATTGCGAAGACTAATTAATATGGTAACACTTGGAGACAAAATTACGTTAGAAGCAATTGGCCGAAGGGAATGGTACTTGTAACTTGTATATGTATGTTCTTTAATTTCTAATATAGAACAGAAAAGACGAATTAATTAATTAAGTTCCACATTTTAGGGTGCAAACGTCTATATTATAAAGAAAAGTTTTAAATTGATGCTAATGCAGATGATGATATATATGTATACGATCCTAACATATATGGTATTTAATTATTTGCTTGATTAGCCATCGAAAAAAGAAAAGGCGATTTTTTTTTACCAACCAATGGGAGAAAGAAATGTTTCATTACTAACTGGTTTTTACCAAACTGCTACATCAATTAATTAGTACTAGCTGTAATACTAAGATCAATTAGATGCAAGATTTACATAGGCACGCGGCTCTATTTTTTTTTTTTTTTATGTTCATTCTTGATCTGATCTATATATATAACTACTGTCATGTCAATCTGATGATCATGATCACCCAGAATCTGAAGGGTTAGCTCAGAGTTCATGCAAAAATCTGGTTACAGTCTGCAACAGTGCTTCATTACTTTCACCCTGCAGGCGTGAGGTAGCACTGCATTTGCACCAGAAGCACCCCCTCTCGATCTCTATTTGAAGAAAAATACAGACACATATACATAAATTAAATTAATAAGAAGAAACTATATATGACATTTGATTAGAGATGAATTGTAGGACAGAGATAGCGATCATACCTTTCGCCACTTCATTGTGGTGCTATCTGTCGCTATTCCCTTCAACTCATCAAACTGAATTTAAAACAGTTAAAAGTAAACCCCCAAGATAGATCGGTTCGTTTAACTTAATAATAAGATCAGAGACTGATCAAGACAATTAAAAACAAAAATGGAAATTAAAGAAACAGCTGATTAATTGTGGTACTTTTAAAAATTCATTCATATCAATCAAACATGAAAATTATATATATACCATGCATACCTGTTTCACTATCGTTTCGTACTTCATTGCATACTTGCGTAGTCTTCTTTCATCTTCTACGTCCTTCGCCATTATCCCTGCAACTTCATGTTCTTTGTGCGACATACTGTTTCACACCAACAAATTAAGTATATACTATACAATTGGGTAAGGCCATTTCTTATATATATAATCCAACTTCAGCATTTTTCTCGTGATGGAGAGGGTCTTCCCTGTCATCACTCTTAAAATAATTATTTTTTTTTCATACTACTACTGATGGCTTAATCTTTTACCAAAATAATTATTTTGTGACAATCTATTATTTTACAATTTTTAATTCATTCTTTTTTTTTTAACATTAATTGCCCATTCTCCATAGTGTACAACTCCCAGGTCAATATATATAAATATAAATTATATAATAAAATATCAAATTAATACTTGCTAAACTAAAAGATAATAAAAAATATAATTAATATATAACAACCTAACAAACTACCAAATTAAGTATGTGCGTGACACTCAAGAATGTAAATGAAGTTTTGACTAGCTGCAAATATTTATGTATTCATTATATTCTGTTAAAAAATTATTTTATCATACTTCTAATTAATGTACATTGAAAATTTTATAAATTAAATTATATGTATTAATATGATAGTAATAGTAATTACAGTAAAAAAATAATATATACCAAGTAATTCTGAACATGAACATAATTTCAGTGTTAAAATTTGTATGGGTCAAATATTGTAACTGCAATTAGGTCAGTAAATCACAAATTGCTTCCAGCACAAGAGAATAACTATAAAAACGGAAAGAAATTCAGCCTAAACCGTAACAGCTAGCTCAAACGAAAATTAAAACATTTCATATACAAGTGCACAGCTCACGTTTCAGATACAGACAAATAATTAATGACCGTTCAGCAAAAAAGAAATTAGTAACAGATCGACCAAAGGAAAGACTTGACGCTAAGGGCCATGGCACGTGGAATTTCCATTCTAGTTAAACTGATCACACAAATTAATATCTTCCATTTCAACTAACTAGGCATGTAACTGTAGGTTCTATTATCATATTCATATCCATATCCATAAAAACTAACACTGCTAAGGCAAACAAAGCGTGATTTGATCTTGACCTGTGCGTTACTCGTGGCAAAATTAATAATAAAGATGTTAAACAAGACGACCAGGGTCACATGATAAACAATTGCTTGGGATTGTTCTCGTGATGATGAGTGCTTCTGTTACAGAATAACTAATTGCATTAACTACCTAACAAACAAATTTTCCAAAAGCTTGACTCTCGAGTATTGCACCATAACCGTTTAATTTAATTCATCGATTTTTTTTATGAAATTTCAATATATAACTTGCATATTTATTTCAAAGACAATTATTTTTGCAGTATCAATATACTTCTGATTGATTTACTTTCAGAGATTTATAACTTGACTAAATTTTAGATTAAGCTATATTCACGAAGTGCACATTGAGCTAGATTAGGTGCTACAACACAAATTGCTCCAAGCCTTTGAAGCAATGATTCTACCTCATCGATCATCTCGATTTTGGACTGGCACGGCCCATATCCGGAATTTAGGCTGGCCTGATCCGGAAAACTGTGCAAAGAAAGAACAGTAACATGGCCCGCTATTGAAGCCTTTGTTGGGAGTTTGTTTCCGCAATACACAAATCAGTGTTAGCCCATTGAGCCTGTTTATAACATCTTTCACACGGGAAAATAAAAACAGATATTTGGATCTAGACTGGAAAACAAAACAAATGAAATTAAAATTGGAAATGGAATGACTGTGAAGTGTATAAAAAAAGGTTGTTGTTGTTGTTGTTGTGATATTTGTTTATATTATTCAATAGGTGTGATTACTAACGAAAATAGTTTGCAGCTGGGCTGATGGCACTTTAACCAAATTCCCATTTTTCGGTTTTAGCCATTCTTTTTGTTCATTGTCCTTCTAATTTTGCAACTAGGACCGGAAAAAAAAAAAACATCCGTTGTTCCTTTCCCTATTTGAATAAGGACTAACTGAGTCAAAAACTGATGTGGGATAGCAATTTGTTAAGTTTATTTAGCCCTATGGAACTAATGGAAGTGACCTGTTGGGTGAATTGACATATTAAGCTTTTTTTTTTTTTAATGTTTGGAAGATGCACGAGTGCTACTAATACACTCTCTCACTTCTTATAATTGATTAAAATTCACATTGATATCATCAAATCATATTGGTCCCACTCCCAATTTGGTGAAACTCATGCAACTTTCAACCAATCATAATGAGTGTGTTGGAAAGTGTGTTTCTAATATTTTTCTGTTTGGAACTATTACTTTTTTTCTTCGGAATTTGCAATAACAAAATTAATTTGCATTTTTTTGAAAATAGTTGGATTAAAGATAGGCAAAACAACACTTACATAAATAAACATTACTTAATATTGCATGCTCGCTCGAATACACTGATAATACTAGAATTAAAATCACAAAATATATAAAACAAATAGACTAGCATAATAATAGAACTAGCAAATTCCAAATTTCCACCTTAGCTAACCGAGGCAATAAAATCAAACCACTAATCTCATAGTGAAAACTAAATCTTCCATTTTTCTACTTCACTTTTTTTTTTTTGCCACACGCTATTGTGCAAGGTAACCCACATGGAGGACATTGTTGTCCTGGAGCAGAGACATTGTGTGAAGAAGATGGTGTCGGTGGACATATTGACCCAACGTTTATATGGTCTAAGGCGAATTATTTTATGAGACATTTTTTATTCTTTAATACATTAGTGTATGTTTGTTAGAATGATTTTTAAAAAACTAATATTTTTTTAAAGAATATAATAGCGTGTTTGGGTTACACAAAAATCACATGTCAAATGTGGATCCGGGTCAACACTACTCTTTGTAGCATTTGCATGGATCCACGTTTAAAACGTGATGTTGGTGTAAACCAAACAAGCTAGAAGTATTTGTTTAAATAAATACATCTACTCACACTGACAAATAGAGTCTAATAAAGTAAAATGACGTACTTATTTACATATACTCATTAAAAGATAAATCTCTATGCTCAACAATAAAAGAGATACTAAGAGAGTAAAGAAAATATGTAATATCAATATAACACGACCAAGAGAAGAAAAGACAAAAAAATGGAAAAAGTAAGTGATGAGACATATCAATGTTAAAATGGATAGAATCAATTATTAATAATTATTATTTATGAGAAAAGAGAAATTTGTTATAAAATGGGGGGGCGGGGGTTTCTAAAGAAACGTAACTTAGTTACTCTTAATAATTTAATATTACTACTAAGTAATGATTAGCTATTTTAAATTAGGGCCCTAAATAAGAGTATTTTGTGGGCCTAAACAGGGGAAGCCCCCGCTTTTGGGTTGGGCTGGTCCTGCCAGGGACCTCACAGGAAGAGGGAGGAGGACAATGGATATGGAGGAGGTGAAAGAAGGTGGATATGGGAAGAGTAGAAGGGAGGGGTAAAGGAAGTTGAAAGGGTAAGGGTGGTGGTAGGAGATGAGAGACATGGAGAAAGGAAAAAATAGAGATAAAGGAGGGAGGAGAAAATGAAACTCTGAGAGAGACAAACCCACAAAGAAGGGGGAGAACAACAATGATCCATCAATATATCATACAAATTATATGACAATAATTTTTTTTGGTCAACATATGATAATAATTTAATTGAAAGAGAAACAACGGGCATGAAGTTGGGCCTAATATACTGCAACAAGTCCAAGTCAAACAAAAGATCCGTTCGACCCAATAAAGACCAAAGGATCCGGATCCTCTCTCGTGTGTATACCTCTCCAGCAAATGTTACCTATGGAATAGTTACAAAATCATTATGCTATTAAACTCGTAGCTAATACGTAGCTATTTCGTAGCTAAATTTTACTACAGCGACTGCACCACAGAGAGGATCCCTACACCAAATGAAAATATATCCCGACAAATTTTTTATTGGTTTGATCAACATACTTTGTTGAACTATTCGAGTTTATTGAAGTTGACTCATTTAACGCCTTTGATTGGGTTAATCAATAAACTTTATTAGTTTCCAGTTAATATATCAATCAGAAGATACATTTATACGTACCTATTAAAAAAAGAAATATTTAAAATCATATTATTGTTATATATAAAATATTAAGATTCTTTTTTGTAGAATTTTTTATGATGCATACATACACCCATCATTTCATTTTGAGTCCCTCTAATTTATAACATGTGTAATTTTTTTCTCCTAAATTATTTTTATTAATCAAATCCCTTTATCCTTAAAATTAAGCAAATATGCTATCCATTATTTTTTTTACCTAAAAGAATAAAATCTTTAACTTCCTGTTTATTATTCAAATATTTGGGATTTTATGGCATATTTTAAATAAAATAATTTTAAAATTTAAAAGACTTAATATATTGACATTTGGAAAAATATTAAGGTTGCTACGGGATATAAGGTAGGGTTTGAAGAGTTAGAAATTTTGGAATTATATTTTTTTAATATAATTTCATATTTATTTTTTAGTTTTGAATGAAAAAATGTTTAGAATGATTTATTCAATTTAATTTATAAAGATTTTAAGAAAAAATAAAATTTTTAAGTGAAAACGTAATCACAATTTTAATTTTAGTAATTAAATTTTTTACAAAAATGCTAAAAATTATTATAGAAATAGTATTATATATATAAAATGAAAATACAAATAAGTTAGAGAAATCGTATTTTCACATTTATATTGTACAACTTTGCATGTGTACGATAAAAAGCAAAATAAAAAACAAAATGTGAAATAAGATGATTGATATAATACTAAAAGATATAAGAGAAAAAATAGTGTTATATGAAAAATGTATAGAAAAAATAAAACTCAATAGCTTATATTGTGTTAGATGACCTCAGTGTTCTTTCTTGCAATTTGTGAAGATTAAGTTAAACTGATTCAATATCACCCATTCCAATTTAAATCTACTGAACTTAAACTAAACACACCATGCGGAACATATATTTTAAAATGAAAAAGTAAAAATAAAAATAAAAATGAGGACATGTTTATTTACCGTTTTAAAAAAATCATTTTCTATTAAAAAAAACTAAAAATTTGTTTAATATTTAGTTTTTAAAATCAATTTTAAAAGTGAGTATTTTCTAGTTTTTAAAAATTAAATTTCTAAAATAAATTTAAGATAGTTTGGAAAACTATTTTTTTTTTCTATTTTTAAATACTATAAATAAATCATTTCACTTTTAAAAAAATAATTTTAAAAACTAAAAAATCAAAGTCAATATAACCTAAATTTTTAGCGAGGAAAAGGTAAGAAGTCGCAATCTAATTGAGACTTGGGTTGGGAGGCAGTGACAGGTGTGGATGTAGGAAGCGTGTCCGTGCCGTAGGATTGGGTTGGCACTTGGCAGTTGGATGTGGGGTCCACCCGCACGGGGCTGTAATAATGCCGCGTCATCCGAATCTCTGTCGTGTTTTTTGGTAATTATCTCTGTCGTGTTTGGATCACTCTCCATTTTTATTTTACATTTTATTTTGCTTTTTTTCAATTAACAGTTCAACACACCAACTCAACTTCCTGTCCTGATAGGACTCCTCTCCCTCATTTCCCACACACTTCTTATTATAGCCTCTAATTTTTAGGTCACCATTGAAATGAAATATTGTGAGTTTTATTTTTAATACCGTGCCCTAATCTCTTATTTTAATAAATTTAATTATATTAACACTTATATAAACTATTAAATGTAATAATATAAGTATAATTTTTAATTCAATTTTTATAATATGGCATGATAGATCAAATAATAGAGCAGTCAAAAGAATGAAATGAAATGATCATTCAATAAGAATGACGTGCTTGCTCCATATACCGTGCCTCGGTTTCCGCGACTTGGATGTAACAAAACAACTAAACCAGAAGTCCCATCTTATTCCGAGTTAAATTTGCATGTATGCTTTGTAAGTACTCCCTCCCCTCTTTCCCTTATTATAATATCATTTTAACAGTTTTAAAAAGTTATATATAATTTTTAAAAAAAATTATATCATAAATATACTGCTATTTAAAAGTCATTATATTTTAGAGATATTATTTGTTACGTAATGAAAGACTCCAAAAATCATTTTCCAATGATATAGTTAAGCGTATGAATAAAACCTATTAATTATTCACACTCATCAATATATGAGAAATAAAAAGAGTTGAATATTAATAAAGGGTAAATATGAAAAAATTAATTAATTTATCTAAAATCTGCAAAAAAATTTATATTAAGGAACACTCAATTCTTTTAAAAAGTATTTTATAAATTAATAGGGATGGAGGGAGTATTTAACAATCCCATGAATTTACTTAAAAAATGAAACCAAAATGAATTAAACATGAAAGTAGGAGAAAGAAGTTATTTTCATTCCTATGAAAATACAAGATTATACACACCCTTAATTATGATGGGAATTAATATAGGTTAAAATATTTTTGGGTATAAATATATCAAAAAGATATTTTTTTAAAAAAAAAATTGAATTAGATATGGGAAATTATTTCTCCCAAACTTATTTGTTAAGAATATTTTACATACCTTAAAATAAATACAAATGTTGGGATAAGATATGATATACTGTATATTATGCGCATTAATTATTATGGTTTATCATTCAACCATTTACACAAGTTCTCCCCTTCTATCATTGTAGCTAATATCTTCACCTCACGATACCTTCCTTGTATAAGGCATAATGGCATATAAGGTTAGTGTGAGGGAAGTAAGAGAAACTAACCTTAATGATATAATTATTATAAATGGTTAAAATTATTTTACTTAAATTTAATTTTGATTTTTTATTATCATAATCAAAATTAACTACTCTTATAAACATACCACGTCACATGTGTATATTCACCAATAAAGAGATGTCCTTGATTTAAATCACATGATACAACCCAATACCTAGTCGAAATGTTTTTTATTTAAGTGACATGACCCAACCTAATATCTAATCGTTTATAAAAAGGATCATTGTATTCCAGGGTTCACTCTTTCTCATTATAATTGATAATTTACTTTGAACACAACATTGTCATGCATGGTCCAATTAAGAAATGTTTTGCCAAATAAAAAAGTATTAGTTCAATATATATTTTTTAATGGTTGGTATATTTTTTAAAAAATTTAACACACATTTAAAAAGTGATCAATTTATAAAATAAGCGTGTTAATTTTTAAGGGGTTTTTTTCGAGTTCAAGCACTGGATTTACAGTTGTATTAAATACTCAAAGGAAAAATTTTATCGCCCATAAAGGTTTTACCCCGCTAGAACAATTATAGCTCCTATAGCAAAGTTTTGTAGTTAAAAACTTAAATTTAACTAAGAGCTAGGAGTAGAGGTGGAGTTTTTATGTGTTCCAACAAGTGAAAATAACCTTCAAAATGTTTTTTTTTTCCTCTTTCTATATATAAATCAAATCACATGAGCAGCGGTAACGTTAAAAAAAGATCCCCACTCCATTATAAGTTTTTACCACTTTAGATAATAAAATTCATTTCATTTCGTATGTTCTTTTTTAATAATTTAAAATATAATTAATTGTTTTTTAGTTATTATTATTTTCAGTATATTTACATAAAATAATAAATTTGACTTAGTCAAATATAATTCCCCATTTAATAATTTGTTAATACATGTATAATACCTTAAAAAAGAATTTTAAAATAATAAGTGTACTTTATTAACTCTTTTAAATGTCGTTTAAGATAATATAAAATATTTAAATTAAAAATAACTAATATACTTATTTATATCAAAATTTTTTTTTACAATGATCTCACTTATTAATTAAGTGAAGATAATAATTAATCAATGAAATAATAATTAATTACTTTATATCTAATTTTTAAATGGATCGCTAGATTTTGTTTTTGTGTACAAATTCATAGCTAGATATGAACATAAGTTGTTATTCAAAGCAATTAAAAGATTAATAAAGGAAATATGTAAATATAGGGATAACAAAAAAAAAATCAGCAAGGAGTTGATCATATCTGAATAATGATAATAAAATGCTTATTTCACAAAATTAAAATCAGCAATATAGCCCGAAGACAATCAAGAACCCGAAATGATTTGGTTCCCCAATTAATTATTTCTTATTTCAACACAACTGCACAATGATTAGAAACTTTTTTAGCCCTATTGTGAAGCACTCCTTAATTTATCCATCCATTCAGTAGTTACTAAAAATCTATTCAATCTACTCATGCAAGACACATCACTTTTATACCAAGTAAATATCCTCCCAATTAAATAAAGATCAATTAAGCTAGCATTTTCAATAAACCCAGCAAAATATGACATATCTTTTTTCCTCCTTGGACTTGAGACTCATTTTCTTTCAGACTCTGATTTAACAACATTAAAATCACTCCCTAAAGCACCACAAATCACCCCCACATTGTCTCTTAATATCAATTAAGTTTAGGCACAACTCCTTTAATTTTTCCTAACAACATCACATTGGAGGCATATTCGTTAACAATAGTGCAAAAAACTTTTCCACTCCCACCAACCACTAATTCCAATATAGTTTTTCTCTGCAAAAATTTCATGTACAGAGAACACCGAATACCACCACATAGATAACAAATCCACAATGAATCCTACTGATGGTACATAAGTCCAAGAAAAATCATCACCGCCACTCAAAGCAGTACAAATTTTACTGTCAACGTGACTCTTTTTTTGTTTCCTCAATACACAAAAAATCAATTTTCTCTGTTCATAATAAGTTCCTTATTTCTAACCTCTCAATCCCTCCCCCAATTCTTCTTATATTTAAAGCAGCAACAACCATAACATAAAATTTATACCAACTACCAACTGTAAAATTAATGAAGGTAAAGCAAGTTTTGTGTTGAAAGAAAAGCTTATGGCAATGAAAAATAACTTGAGGAGGTGGAATAAGTGGTCTTTTGGTGATTTAGATGGGAAATTAATGAACTAAAGGAGCAAATTCATTTGATAAACATTAAAGGTGAAGAGGTTTCAATGGTGGAAGAGGAACTGCAGCGAAGAACAACATTTAATGTCACTAAAGGATAATATTTTGTTTTAGAAATCAAGATTGAGGTGGTTGGAAGCGGGTAATGCCAACACAATTATTTCATTCTTGTATTAACAAAAGAAGAATGAGGAATGAAATTAGAAGCATAAAAGTTGACAAGGTGTGGTATTCTGATCCACAATCATTGAAGATGCGACAAAATGGTACTTTGAGACCCACTTTCAAGAGTAGTCTTGGAGAAGACTTTTCCTTAATGGATTTGATTTTAAAATGTTAAACATGGATGCAAACAGGTTGATTGAGCCATTTTATGAGGATGAGGTGAAGGCAATTATGTGGGACTGTTGAGGCTCCAAAAGCCTAGGACTGGATGGTTTTAATTTCAATTTTATAGAAGACTTTTGGGATATCTTGAATGATGATTTTATGTGTTTTATGCAAGAGTTTCATTCTAATAAGAAACTTGTTAAAGGCTCTAATAGCTCTTTTATTGTTATGGTGCCTAAGATAGAGTGTCCACAAAAGGTGGAAGAATTTTGACCTATTTCACTAATTGAGGCCATGTATAAAGTTGTTGCTAGCTAAGGTGCTTGCTAACAGGTTAAGGACAGTGATGGGAGTGCGATTTTAAAATGTCAATAAACTTTTATTAGAGGCAGATCCATATTTTATAGTGTTGTGATTGCCAATGATCAGGCCCCACTGAAGAGATGAGAAAGAAAAATGAGCTGCATGTTATTTAAGGTAGACTTTGAAAAGACATTTGATTTTGTTAATTGGGAGTTTTTGAAATATGTGATGGGCATAATGAGATCCCCTAGAGTATGGAGAGATTGGATTTCTAAATGTTTATGTACTTCCAGAATTTTGGTATTAATTAATGGTAGCCCTCAGGTGAATTTGGGATTGGTTGGGGGTTGAGACAAGGAGACCCTCTAACTCCTTTTTTATTTCTTAATGTTGTTGAAGAATTTAATTCTTTGATGAAGAAAGTTGTCCATTCCCGAATTTTCTTTGGATATAAGGTTGGTATTGAGCATGTGTTAGTTTCACATTTACAATGCGAATGACACCATTATTTTGGGTGAAGCTTCTTTCCCAAATGTGTGGGTTATCAAGACAGTGCTTCAGATTTTTGAGTTAGTGGTAGGCCTTGAAGTTAATTTTCATAAAAGTAAGTTTTTTGGGGTAAATGTTGAGAAGGAAAGGCTACAAATGTTTTCTACATTCTTAAATTGTAAAGTAGGTTACTTGCCTTTTACTTATTTGGGGCTTCCTATTGGTGCAAATCCTAGGAGATTAAAGACATGGAATACTGTGATTCAAAAGGTAAAACAACGTTTGTCCAAATGGAAGTGTAAGATGTTGTCATTTGGTGGTCGATTGGCCCTTTTGCATTCTGCCCTACATTCCATTTTGATCAATTTTCTCTCCTTTTTCAAGGCACCAAAAAGTATCATCTCTCACTTAAGTTTCTTTTTTAAGTATTTTATATGGGGTGGGATTGTGGAACAAAATAAAAATATCTTGGGTTTATAGGAAATATGTGTGTAGAGAGAAAAAAAAAACATGGGGTTTGGGTATCCGTGACTTAATAGCTTTTAATTTAGCTCTTTTAAGGAAGTGGAGGTTATTAGTTGATATGAGTGGGTTGTGGAATAAGGTCCTAACATCTATATATGGTGAGAGGCTAGTAAAGGGGAATGGTATGACAAATAACACGTCTAGTTGGTGGCTAGATTTATGGTCAATTGAGAAAAGTAGTGATAATATATACCTTTGACTAGTTTTCACATTTGTTTGTCTAGGATGTGGGAAATGGGAGAGCTATACTTTTTTGGTATGATGTGGTGTGGCACTCATGCATTGTGTAATCGATATCCTAGACTTTTTTCCTTTTCTAATGATAAAGATGTGGTTGTAGCTAATATGTTGGTTAGGAGAGATATGGGTTAGGTGTGGAATTTATGTTGGCGTAGGGAGTTGTTTCAGTGGGAGATAAAACAATTATCGCAGCTGCTAGTTGAGTTACAACCATTTTCTTTGATTGAAGATCAAGCAGATAAATGGTGCTAGAATGCTTACCCTGAAGGTGTTTATTCTGTAAAATCAGCTATATTGTTATCATTAATAAGGCTATTTTTGCAAATTTGGCAATGTTTAATTTAGGGTAAAATATGTTTTTCGTCCCTGTATTTTGGTCAACTTTAGTCTTCTTCCCGACTTTTAAAACATGTTTTTATATCCCTATACTTTTAAAATACCTTAACCATGTCCCTAACACTAATTAATTATATTATATTGCTACTGAATTCAATTGCTTAATATATGAACTCAACATCCATATTAATTAATTGAGACTAACACTAAAGGGCGCTGTGGAAATCTATTAAACATGTCAATAATTTAACAAAGCTAATTAACGTTAGGGACTACATTAAGGTGTTTTAAAAGTATGGGGATATTAAACAAAAGTTTTAAAAGTCGGGGATGAATACCAAAGTTGACCAAAACTACAAAGACGAAAACATATTTTACCCTTAATTTTTATGGTCAAAATTATTGACTTTAAATGTTTCTGCTTTTGCTTGAAAAACTATATTGAACAGAATTCCTGCCAAAGATGACCTTTTTACAAGGAAAGTGATACTGCAAGTTTCTGCTTGCAGTTGTGTTTGGTGTGGACAGGACACATAAATTACTTCTCATATCTTCTTTGAATGCTTTTACACTTACAAAGTTTGTATGTTATGTTTAGAGTGGTTCAGATTTTGCTTTGTACAACATAATTGATGCCTGATTAATTTTGCTCAGTTTGTTGGCCTACTAGAGTGTAATTCAAACAATAGGCTGAGATGGTTTGTGGTCTGATTGGTGACAATCTAGTCTTTATGGATTGCTAGAAATGGACGGTATTTTCTTTAAGAATTGTACATCTTGCTGATGTACTAGAGCTAATTTAGATAATAGCTTGAACCTGGATAAAAACTAAGGGATTCATCATTAACACATTATTTTTTTCAATACGTTACTTATAGCATCTTTAACATTTTTTTAATTTTATCTCTCTTCTCAGACAATTTTTTCCCACTAAAATAAGGTGTAAAATAATAATTTTCCTAAAAATATATGATATGGATTTGAAAAATTCTTTACCTTATCCGGAAATTTTAAAATTATATTAATATATTGTTTAAACCTATTATCTGTGTTATATAGTTATATCTTTGTTTCTTATTTTAGTAATATCTTTAATATGTTGGTTGAAATACTACATTAAATAAAACTAACACTCAATTTATTTTGTCTTTAAACATTTTAAAATTCCACATGCAAAATGTATGTATGTAATATGATTATCATCTTTAATCCAAAGAGAATCATTGTTCATATAATCAAAATATACAACATTTATACAATATATATTTTTTCTTCATCTCTTTTATTATAGGGAAATGTTAACGGGAATAAAAAATAGAAGGTTTTTTATTAGAGCGTGTGATATTTAATGTCACAGATTTAATCAATACTGTGATTTCTAATAAAAACTTTATTTTTTTGGTTCCTTAACCAGTGCCGTTAGGGAATATCACTTGTTAACAAGACCTATTATTATATCACTTATCACATGCCACACTTTCATATCTTTTTCTTTTGTCTGTTATTGTTATATGTGTTATTATTCATTTTCATTGTATAAAACTATAAATAACATCTTTATCCGAAATACTCCCTTTGGACTTGAATATAAGCAAAAAAAAAAAAAACTCTCAAATTTGGTGGACTAAAATATAAGCAAATCTTAACTATTTTTATCCTATTTAATGAGATAAACCCAAAATGCCCTTTGATTTTACTTTCCAACCACTCTATTTAATGAATCATGTGCCAATAGAAAGAGAATATGTCCACTTGAAACAATTTTCAATAAAATTGAATGTAGGGTAATTTAGGTCATACAAGTACTAGTGTTTTTTACATGATATCAAGAAAATTTAATAAATTTAATTAAATTTTTTAATATTTTTTACTTATATTTAAGTCCCATAGTAGTAATGAATTAACATCAGTGTTAGAGATTTGGAGTAAGACAATGGTTTTGGACTTGGGTTTACCTTAATCCTAGGTTTTTGTTTTTGGTCAAGAACTTAAGCCTAGGTTACTGTAGTCAAAGTTCATAAATCCGATGAGACAACAACAAAACAGCCCAGATGCCAACACGCCGCAACACGTGCGTAAAACCACCGTCGCTGATGTCACCATACGTGAACCTATATTAACCTTACCTTTGCTAGACATGGCCCCACTTTCTCACGTGTGGCTGATTATTAATTATTTAATTTATAAGTTGTCTAACTTATGGGTATAAGAAAAATTTTAATTATTGTAAAAAGAAATTTTAGTTATTAATGTATTAAATTTTTTTGGTAATATTTTTTCCTTTAAAAATTTGGTTCATAAATTAATCTAAGTTTTTCAAGTCAAAGAGGAATGTGTCCTCCGTTTTTTTCTTTGTTTTTTTTCCAGCTCCATCTTGCTATTGTACCGGGTGTTGTTTTGTTTTCGGGTACGAACAATAATATTTTACGGGGTCACACTCCCAATTTAACCCCTTATTATTGACTTTGTGTTTGACAACTCTGTTTCGCAATCCCTATGGCTATAACCCCATCATTATTAATTGCATTAATTAATGAAGCTGTTTGTTTTCTTAAAAAAATTATATAAAAATCTAACATGCATTTCAAGTTGCGCAACTTTATGAATGGCACCCGTCTTTGGTTGAATTGTTACTTTCTCTTCCTCATTTGATGCTTACTTGTTCCATGTGGCTCCCTATCTGTGTGAATATGTTGCCGTGTGTGAAACATCTATACTAATAGTACTGCTGATTAAGTCAACTCCACCTATGTTTTCTATCCGCTGATTACACTTTCAACAAACTTAATCTTCTTTTATTTTTTCCCCTTCCTCTACTATTCAATTTCAGGGTCAAGCAAGAAAAGTTTTATTTGGAAAAACAAAATTAGAAAAACATAATGTGTTCAAGAGAAAAGAAACTAATACTATTCACACAGTTTTTTTTTTTCTTTTGGCTCGTTGTTAATGTCTCGTTGCTAATGTCATGTAAAGTTTGGAATTGAATTGCTAGTCCAAATCCATACAATTACAAAGAGTGATGCAACTATGCACCAATTTCCTATCCATGAAAGATGAATCCATGAAGCAGCATTTAAGGAGAAGGCCAAAGACTTAAATGTACATTAATTACATTACATTAGAAATAAAAATCACATAACAAATTAACAATTAAAAAAATATGAAAACGAAGACTAGCGCGCTTGGATCTGTCCCTGGTGTCTATGAAATATGAATATAGGAACAGATGCTTCAATATTTTAGGGAACATGACCCAATATTTATAAAATATCAGCCTTAGATTGCATTTATTGCAAGATGGGAAAGTGATTGCAAATAATTAAATTTTCAGTCAATGCGCACGATCTAACACTTGCGTATACAAAAGCTACAAGAAAACAATGGTACAAATGCAGAAAACAGGTAACTACAGAACAACAATTGGAAAACGCTTTCCCCTGATTTTTATCAATAACCATGAGTGTTTAGTTTAGCGTTAAAACTGGTCAAACTCAAGTTTGGATTCCTCAAACGCAACTACTTTTAGCGTTGGAAACGTGAGTTTATCACATTTCAACGCTAAACCAAACGTGCTCTAAGCCTAAGGTACTATTTTTTTGTAGTACAAAATCATTGTCAAAGAGTTAAAATACACATGCCATTCCATTCCTATAAACCATAAACCAATTATAAGTCGGTTTTGATAACATGACAACATCCAAAATGATTTTTTTTAATCTAAAAGGAAAGTATTTATTTCTCACTTCCCAACAAAATTATTAGAAACAAAAGTTCTCAAGTAAGCCATATTATAATCCAAAAAGAGAAGGAAAAACAGAACTATCATCACTAGAAGAAAATTTCTAATCCAAACATCCCTTGGAGATTCAAGAGAAACATTAATATCCAAAAATTAGATCTCTTCTTCCATTGCTTGAGGAAGGGAAAAGGGTCAGAATATGGTAGTTGAGAAATTGATCAACCAGCTGTACAATTGGAATGATGGTTTTATTATCTTTATCTTCCTCTACAGTCCTCTCCTCCTTTTTCATTGCTTGAATCCATTAGAATGGTCAACCTCCTTGCTGTTTTAGTGAAGTCACTGCAATAGCATCAAATAGATTAACATGTCAACCTCTAGAATGCAATTTACAATACAAAAGGATAGTTTTTTTTTTATTCCTACCTGAAATTTTCATCTCCAATGTGTTTGACAGCCCCAGTTATATCACGGTAAAGCACATGACTTAGTACCTCAGATTTTTGTATGCCAAACATATCTGCCAGTTTTCTGTACAGTTCATCGTAGGACCCAAGCAATGAGAGGTCCATAGTCCTACCTACATCTTCTGATTCCATAAAAACTTTACAGTGACCTGTCTTTTCCAAACTAGCCACATTTTCTTGGAAGCATTTTTGAGCAATGCATTTGGAACCATCAGAAAACTTGGTCATTTTATTATTATTATCAGCATTATTTCCATTGGACACTGTGTCAACAGAGTTGTTCAGAGAGATCTGTTGCTCTGTGAGAATTGTTTGGCCAAAAAGCACCAACTGGGGTGGCTTCACATCACAATCAAGTTTCTTTGAAGTTTGAGTAGTAGGACTTGCCATGGATAGAAAGCAAGAGACATTATTCTCACTAGTGC
The DNA here is from genome assembly GCA_026901365.1 of Sesbania bispinosa. Taxonomy (NCBI): domain Eukaryota; kingdom Viridiplantae; phylum Streptophyta; class Magnoliopsida; order Fabales; family Fabaceae; genus Sesbania; species Sesbania bispinosa. Next base: position 25,787 of record QLOH01001056.1, read on the forward strand.
TTGGCTTTTGCAATGCTGAGTAGTTATTGTTGTTATTGGGGGCCCTCATTGGTGTAGTAGGAGTGTGATCAAAGGGTGGGTAAGTAGCTGAAAATAGACCTGACTGGAGTTTATTGAGATGGAGATCCGATAAGGATATACCATAATGAGCATGCCTGGCTCCCTGCATGCCAGCAGGACTACTTTCAAGTAAACGACCAAAGGGATTGCTTGGAACAAGAAGGTTGCTGCTAGGAAACATTGGCACTGGAATTTGGTGACCTTCAAGGGGAAAATCTGGGGGTTGAGGTAATCTCAATTCTTGCGTGGTGGTGTGAATGGGGAAAGATGAATGGTAGGCATGTTTGATACAATTTCAACCAGCCATGGGCTCACCCTTTTCACATTTGTGAAGTAACTCTGGTTCATCCCATTTACCTGAAATTAGAACTTCAGAAAGTTATTTAGAGCTGAAAAAAATTAATGTGCTAAACAATGCATTCATATGAGAGGTGGGAGGCATATAACCTGGTCCCAAATGTGCTAAAATTAGAAATGAGATGCTAATGTGCAAACAAACATGATGAGATTAATTAGTAATCTTATTCCCCTTTAGCAAATTTACCAGCAACTGCAATGTTCCATTGTTTATATATTATTTAGTTCATGTTTGCAAACCAATATTCATTTCAACTTGCCAACTCTAAATGTATTCAAGTGAAAAGGTCCTAAGGATACGAAATGAATGATACCAATGCAGGTATAGGATTTCTACCAGATTGTCTTAATAGTGAAGCTGTCTATGCATGATATTGATTGAAAGACATTTTAGACTAAAAATAACAAAAGTAGCAAGAATATATATTGTGCAGAAAATAAAATATTCAGGGACCACTAGGTACAAAGCACAGTTCACCATTTCTCAGAAGTAAGTAATAGAGTATGTTCTGGTCTAGTTCAAGATATTGAGTTAAATAAACATGATTATATTACCTGGAGAAGTCTCCAAGGAGAGTCAGGCCATCTTGGATCAGCAACCTGGAAAGAAGAAACAGTTCCCATAAACCAACTTATCCTTGAGGAGTCCTCAGTTTCAAGGGCATCTTGAACCTCATTCCAGGACACCACCTAATCTGCATTGCTGTTCTAACTAAAGAGGACTTCACACAAAACTCTGGAGTACTTGCTCTAGGATAGTACACCACCTCAAAGGGTTGCATATTGGCAGCAAGAGTTGTAGCTTCAATAACTGCTTGGGCCCTCACCTTCCCTCTACCCATCAGTGTTGTACTTGTGCTCAAACCATTCCCATGACCATTTCTCAGGTGTTGGTTATCTTCCTCTCCCAAAAAGCCTGAAAATCCTCCATAAGGTACAGAATGAATTCCACCTGCTGGATTCCACCCTGATGAAGGGTCAGGTCCACCACCAATTCCCCTTTTAGCCCTTCTAATTCCAACACAAAGATCCCCATTTTCTGCTCTCAGAAACACAATTGAATCCCCTGCAACAAGCTTCTTGTTATTGACAAAACTACTCCACCCAGTGGTTAAAAGATGCCGCCTTGGAGTGCCCCTATAAATGTGCCTGAATTTCCATATCTCACCATGAACATCTTTAGCAAAGATGTTTTGAACTGGAGGGTCATCAGAATAGTTTAAACGAGGGAAAATTGTTTCTGCACAGTATCTAGGAACAGAAAAGCCACCACCATTGTTTGCATCAGATTGTGTCAAGGTTTTTGCAAAAGAAGGGAGTTTATCCTTAGTTTCAGACCCGTTTATGCCACCAACACCACCATCATCCTCAAAATCAGCATCGTTACTTAGCAAAGGAACAAGCCTAAGTTTTGCGTACACCTCATCTGTCTCATTATCAGCCATGTATTTGATAGCTGCAACTCTGCATTGAACAAAAGGTGGAATTTTGTAGTAAGCCCTGAAGTCCACTGGTTCACATGCATGCTCAGCGTGTCCCTGGGGGAAGTAGAAGACCTTAGCATTCACCGCTGGCATTTGCACCATTCCACCAGCACAAGCATGCCATAGCTGAGAATCTAAACACTTATCCACCACCTCTTTCAATTTCTCTTCCTTTGACTCCATACACGCCTTCATGTCACTTGGAGCTAGACAGAAACTTTTTTTCACTGCAAATTCCTGCAATAACATGTAAATTTCCCAAATTATGCATAGCACTGACCATGAAGAATGATGGGTCATGAAATAAAAAAAATAAAAATTCCATCACTTTTCAAGGATCAGTAAAGTGCATTTTATGAATTTCTTACCTGAAAAAGCATATGATCACAACAAAGCTGATAACACAAGAATCCGTGAAATCATAGAAATCCCCAACAAAGTGATTGCAGCGGAATCTCAGGTCCAAGCCCACAATTCCAGGGGTCCCAATTTTGCTGACAGACCAAATCTGACTTGAGAAGCTTCTTTCTTCTCTCTTCCTTTTTTTTTTTTTGAGAGTCCAGTAATAAACTAAAAAAAAAAAAAGCTTTTTTATCCCAAATTTAACACCCCAGAAGGTTTTCTCCAAAATTCAAAAATCTCATCACTCACTCAGAGTTGGTTGATGTGAAGGAGTTCAAAATTGAAACTTACCATATTGTGAAAGAGGATAGATAGCTGAAACAGAGAAGAGAAGTAGTGAAAGGGAGAGTTGGGGAGACAGAGAAAAAGGGTGTAATTGAATCATTACAAAAATCAGAACTTGCTATAAAAACAAAGACACAGTTCAAGATCAGGCTATAACAACAGTTGCAGACTCAGTCGCTGTCCTGTCTGCGGCACAGGAAGATAGATAAGAGGGAGAAAGAAAGAAAGATAATAATAAAATAAAACAAAAAAAGCAGAGATAAATAGAAAACAAAAAATCCGTAACAGACTAAGCGATAACCTCTCCAACAATATCTCCTCCTCCAAGCTCCATAATTTTAGTTCAAAATTCTGAAATCCGAAAACCCAGCAATTCAACCCCCCCAAAAAAAGATAGAATTGAGTAGAGTGAATCTTTGGTGTTGATGATGAATTGTATGCCGACACGGATGTGGCAGAGACAGAGACCCACTCTATTACAGAGCAGAGCAAAACGGAGCAGAGAAGCTTTTTTTTTTTTTTTCTTTTTAAAAGCTTTAGCTCATGCATTGCAAGAGTCCAAACAACATACACTCAAGAAAAATAACAGAAAAAGGCCCTTTCTTTAACTACAAAGACCCAGTGGTGGTGGTCATTGTAATAATAGTGTGGGACACACCCCACTGTTGCTTTTTTTTTTTTTTGTTCTCGAAAATTAAAATTCCTTTTTCGTTGGATCTGAAGAAAAGAAACCCTGTATGTATCTTAACCAGCCAGCAAACCTTTTTTTAAAAAAATAAATAATAAATTTATGTGACTATGATATATCATTAATTAAAGTGTGATGATAATAAATAATGGATGGGTTTGTTTATTTGTTTAGTGATAATACCGACATAATGGCGTGTTTGGTAGTTGAAGGAGATGGAGGGGACTATAGCTAAAACAGTAGGAGAATTAGTAGTAAGTCGTTAATTAAACCATGGTTAAGTTGAGTGAACTAGAGTTAAGTCTATTTGGGGCAGGGTGAGGGTGGGTTGGGTTAAACGGGTATTGTTGTTGGTTTTACCCTTTGCGGCACACCCATAGGGAAGGGTAATCGTGTGGTTGTTAGCTTCACTCTCCTTTTGAGGCGCGTGAAAAAGTGATGGTCCATGGATTTGAGTGTGTCACGTGTGAACAGGGACAACGTTAAATCATCAATATTTTGTGTTCTTCAGCAGCTATCTATCAGGGTCTTATTTGATTTTAAATGCAATCTGATATTCTGATGGCTATGAAAAGCTGCTATTGTGGTACGTAAAACTCTTTAAGGAATTCCATCAAAAGGGGTAAGTGAAATGTAAGATTCTCATGATTACTGTCTAACAATTTAAAAACAAGGTATTTGTTGATACTAAAAACACGTATTTAAATCGGGTATGCATGAGAGCAACTTTCAATCGAAATTTAGCCCCTGGTAGAGTGAAAATGGGGGAAGAAGAGATGTGAGATGAGTGAAGTGGAGGAAATAGACATATTTCCCTTGTTTGATGGCACAGTGGAAATGTGAAAAAATGCACTTTTTTCGGTAAGTCCCAAGCCTTTTTTGATTTCTCCTCCAAATCAGGCGAGAAATGCAGAGAGAAACGGAACGTTTGCTTCAGGCAATAATTGATTATTTTGTCAAAATAATCGATTATTTTGTGTGATCTGATACAAAAAATCGATTATTTTGTCAAAAATAATCGATTATTATCAAAATAATCGATTATTTTGTCAAATCTGATACAAATAATCGATTATTTTGTATCAAAAATCGATTATTTTGGTCTATTTTCACCTAGTTCACTCACCACCAACAATCTACTTTCACATTTCTCTTCTATTTCTCACCCATTTCACTCACACAAACAACTCTTATTTCTCTTCTATTTCACCTCCATTTCTCTTCTTCCCACTTCTCTTCTATTCATTTCTTTTCTCTCTATTTCTCTACTCCCACAAATAAAGCATTAAGTTTTGTTATTAAGCAACCCATCAAAACTTAAAATCATCATTGAAACACTTATAAAGGGATTGTTTATAAGTAGCATTGGTTTATACAAGCAACTTCAAGTAGCATTAGTATTGAAACATTTACGCATTGTTTGTTTAACAGGAAATTGAGTGGATGGAAAAGTTGAGGCTGAAACAATGAAAGAAAAACTCTAAGCTCACGTGTTGGTTCATCATGGAAAATGAAAGAGGAAGGATTATTGTACACTGTTCTTGCACGGTAGATTTTCCGCTCAATGTTGATAAGAAAATGTGAAACAGAAGGGAAAAGCTTGTTAATTGACTCTCTTGTTTTCACATTTTATTTCCTGTCAATTGTCAGCTTACTATAGTTGGTCATCCCACTTCACAAAGGGCCACCAGCCAATATCGTCACCACCGTGCCGTCATTACCTCCATCGCGTGTCATCGTTCAGCCACCATGTGAGATCTTGCACCGTGCACCACCGTCCCTTCATTTCCCTCCACCGCACATCGTCGTTCAGCCACCATCTTTGACCTCCACCGCGGCCATCGTCCTTACTGCCTCTCTCCCTTACCCCAAAAGTTGATGAAGCCAATAATAGGGAAAACGAAGAGGGTTGCAGACGATCTGGTTCTGGAAACTTTCGTTATAATAATATAATATTAATAATAATAATAAATAATAATAATAATATTAAGTATGAGGCCAAATTGGTAATTATATATCATACTCATTTTTCTTTCCCTCACTTTTTCACTTCTTTATCTCAAACTAAATAACTAAAAATTTCTCCCACTTTCCCTCTATTTCTCTTCTTTTTCTCTTCCTTCCCTTTTCTTTTCTTCTATTTTTCTTCCTCTCATTTTCACTTCTCTACCAAACAGAGCCTTAGTATGTGTTTGGTTTAGGTTTATATTAGGCTTTTTTTTTTTTAACTTGGATTTAGTATTGGACAAAAAAAAAACTTGGATTCTGGTAGTGAGTCCCACACTGCCACTAATTATTTTAAACTCATTTGATAATTCAATTTTTAAAAATTATTTTCTAGAAGACTGAACTGGACCAGAGGCCATGGGTTAATTTGATTTATTCAACGAAAGCTTCAAAATTATATGCCTAGGACTAGGATAATTTTAATCTGAAGTACTGTCCGGTTCGAAAGATCATTAGATTTAATTGAGATCAAGTTCAAGATTTGACCAAAAAAAAATTCTAGATCATAATATGCCTCGGATCATTTTATAGTTGTTTTTTTCCCACAACGGAGTTATGTGGTTTGAATTTGAAACTTCGTGTAAACTATACACAATTCCAATCATTAGAGCAATCATAATATACTCTCCTCCATTCGCTCATATTTATAAGATAATTCAGACAAAAAACACACATATTAAGAAAAGTAATTAATGCGTTGATTTTCAAAAAATTACTCTATGAGATTACAAATTTACCCCTATTTAAATTAAACTTCGCTACCATGATAATTGTGTCACCTTAAAACCTTTAATGGTCAATAAGGGCAAAAATGAAAAAAAAAACAATAAATGCTTCTAGATTAATGTATTTTATCTTATAAATAGAACCATAGAAAAGTTTCAAACTTTATCTCAGTAAACAGGACCGGAGGGAGTAGAGTATATAATTACGTTAAATTATCAGAAAAAAAATGATCATTTACAATAACCGCAAGTTTAAACCAATAGTTGGTCTTGATGGTTCGTAATGCGTTTTACACTGTCTTCTTTCATAACTTTCATGGTGGGCGTGTTTTTGTTTCGTTCAGTCATTGTTGTTTCAATGTTTTGGTGTATCCAACTTCAATGAATCTCACTGAGTTGTTCTCCACTCCATGTTATTTTCAATGATGGTTTTTCAAAGATTTTGCACAGATCAAATACTTAATTGGTGCCTTCGAAGGTTTGAGCAATGCCTATTTATCCTACTTATAGATTGTTATCGAGGATGAAAATTTCATTAGCTAAACATGCCAATTGCTTTAAAATTGTTACTGGATGAGCTTGATAGATGATCATATCACTTGATAAATGCTTAATATTTTACTTCTATATATAAAAATGGGACTCATCTCACTTCACTTAAAGTAAACCTGGCTTGACTTAGTGACTGTTTGATTTACAATGGAGTAAAATTGATTCTAAAATCAACGGTTTAAAAATGAATGATACACACTTTACGAGATTTCTTACTGTGGCTTGAGAGTTTGGAGGAAAAAAAAAAGAAAACTCGAATCAGGGAAGGATATGATTAAAAAGAGAAGAGACGGGGAGGAAAAAGGGAAAGAAGTTAGGGTCTGTTTGGTTTACATTTTCATTTCCTGTTTCCATTTTTCTATTTTCTGAAATTTTACAAAGAAAAAACTGGAAATAGTAATATATTTGGTTTGTGTTTCTATTTCCTGTATTCATTTTCTATTTTCATTCTGTTTCTTGTTTTCTGAAATTTTACAAAGGAAAAACTGGAAATGCTGGAAACTGTTTCCAGCATTTCCAGTTTTTCCTTTGTAGAATTTCAAAAAACAGGAAATATGAAATGAAAATACAAACCAAATAGACCTAATTTCTAGCATTTCCAGTTTTTTCTTTGTAAAATTCCAGAAAACAATAAACAGGAAATGAAAATGTGAACCAAACATGCCCTTAATTTCTATGCCATTAAAATAGAAATCCACACTCACAATAACGTCAAGAGGGAAGGGCCGACTTCATGCAAACCTCCCCCTCCCTCCATTTTTTTAACTCTCAAAAACACCCTTAATAAAGTGGACCATGATTCATGCTCCAATGTTAGTAAATTTCAGGACTACGAGATGGTTTTATTTGCTCATATATGTGAGACGTATTATTTTTCAGTGACTAATTTTAGGTTTAGTCATTGTTTTTTTTTTTTTTCCAAAAACTACTAATTAATGTTATGTATGCCTCATTCGACTGAAAATAGGCAGGTTATTTTTCTTTCTACTTTTCTTTTTTTTTTCTTTTTAATAAAGCAGATGATTTTTTTTTGCTATTAATCGCTTCTTATTTAGTATAGTAATTGAAACCTGCCGTGACATTTATAATCATTTAGCGGATAACATATATAACAATGTAGTACAAGCAATATTGGCTCTCAATTGAAAAATTTTATGGATTGTAAAACAAAATTATTATATTAATAATTAGTTATTCAGTTTAGAGGCTTGATTATGTATTAAAAACCATTTATATTTACATATTAACTTGATTTATGATATTTTAATAAAAAAGTATTGCTGATATAATAATTATATATAAGATTTCATGAGTATATGCATTGTGAGGATAAAAAAAATTTAAACTATATATGATCTAATGTTATATTATCAAATAATTTATTGAATTTATAACAATATTCATTAAATAATGTGAATGACAATATTAATTTTTTTATAGTGAATACATATTAAACTATCATTTATATATATGAATTCTAATAAACAAAAGCCGGGATATATTACTTTTCAATATATTTGTTTTTATACAGAAATTGCATCAAGCGACAAAAGAAGAAATTAAACCCAAGAGCATTTAAGGGGACTAACATATTTGTCTTTAAAATTTAAATATTATCAAAATTAACCTCAAGATAATATGTATACCTGTAATTAGTGGCAGACCTAGCTATATATAAGGGAAATAGCTATATATAAGTGAAAGTGTGTAAATGCACTCCCTCTGACTTTGATAAAATTACAAATAAATATCTTGAATTTTTATATTTTGTCCACTCAATTTTTATTTTATATATATATATATATGTATATGTATATATGTATGTATTATTATTTTATCCAAATATTTGATTTGAATGTCAAATTTTATCTTTTCTCCAATAACAATAATTACTAGATAATAGTTATTCACAACAAAAAATGTTGTTAAACAAATTATCCATATATATAATTATTAATTTAGCAAAAAAAAAAAGTATATACCTTCCTAAGAACCATGCATGCAACACACTAGGTGGGGCATTTATTAAGTAGCATAGCTTTCCAACGCCACTTTGGTCCAATCTCTCCGGTTGAAGCTAAAAGCCATTGCTGTGCCAAATGTAGCGGCACTAATTGCCCCTTTCTGGGGTCTGATTACAACTACTAAGAAAAAAAAGGGGGTTATCATTCCGCATGCCGCATATCATTTCTTACTAATTAAGATTTCAATTTAATTATTATTCATCTAATTTTTTAGCAATCTTGATCTTATTATCACATACTTTTGCGATTGGTAATTAAATTCTAAATCCAAAACTAAAAAACAATTAAATAGAACCCCACGCAAGCCTATGTGAAAGAGCCAGAAGCAATATAAACAAAACAATACAACATGTTAATTGCAAGCAAGAAAGAGACAGTGTAACCACTAAAAAAAGAAAAAAGAAAAAAAAGAGGCAAAATTAAATAAAGACATAGTAAGCTTGCAAACTTGTTATGACAATTGATAAGGCCCTGCCCTACCCTGCACAAAAAGATAAAAGAAATATAAGTGGTGGTGGGGAGAGAGAGAAATGTTAGTTAAATAGGTCATCATCATCTCATCTCATGGAAATTAAACTCCACTACTACTTCTACTACTACTACCTGGCATCATTGAAGTTGAACATGGAAAAACACATGGAGCATACGTCAAATTTAGGCACTTGTCGTTCCCCTTGGTTTGAAACTTGTTGTGTGCACTTGTACCCAATATTAGAGGCACCCAGCGCATCAACATTAAATACAGGGCTCATCAATTTGTCTCCAATTTTCAACTTAATTTCCATGGTGGAAGAATTCACTCCGATCGATATATTTAATTGATTGGGATAGTTTCCTCATCTTTCAGGATATGTGTCTTCTTGTCACCCAACTAAACACCTATATATTAAAATATTAGAGTTTTTTATTATTTATGATGATATAAAAATTATATTTTATTACTTTATAATGATATTTTTAACCTATTAACACGTAATGATATTATATAATGTTAATTTATATTATGAAATATTGATATTATATGATATATTATATGACATTTTCTCTCTTTTTTCTATAAATTTTAAATTTTTAAATATTAATTGGTACTTATGGATACCCACTACCTACACCGGGTACCCGTTAATTTTAACAGATATGGATGCAGATAGTGTATTATCTGCTCCGCCCCGTTGACATCCTGTAGTAAAAATTGATCCCTAAAATAATTTTTTTTTTTAAATATTTATCATATATGTTTTCTTAATCTAAAACATTTTTTCATAATTATTTTTTATATACATGATTCCTAAATTCCATGGCCATTAGAACGTCAAACACACATTTAGGGCATCTCCATCTCCAGGGTGCTCTTGTCCTTTGGATGTGGTGCTCATCAAGTGTTACGTGATGTAGGCTCTCCTCTGTGTTTTTTCAATTTTTGTGGGTTGGTACATGTAGCAATCCATTGCTTCAGTTTTTTTTTTTAAAAAAAGTATATAAAATTAAAGTAAATAATAAAATATATGTGTGGAGTAGATATTGGGGGATCATTTAAGAATATTTTTAGAGTTACTGAATTGAAAATAAAAATTATTGAATTAATTACAGTACATAAAAATAGTATAATATATCAATAAAAATATAAAAAATTCTAAATGTTGATTTTTAAGAAATTTGGAAAGGAGTGCTGGATTGGAGATTATCTTTAAAAAAATACAGAGGGCATCCCTCCTGAAAAGAATGATGTGTTATTGAACTATGATATGGCAAAGAGTGTAGCAAATAACTTATATTCACAAATTAAGCAGGAACAAATGGAAAACTATGATGTGATGTGGATTGTTTTGATTTTGAACAACTTTATTTCATGTGGATGTGAGGCAGCATGAAAACGAGATGGTGAAATGAATTGAATCTCCATCCCTTCCAGTCCTGTCCCATATATATTATATATCCTTCTTTTGTGCATCCCTCCCAAACCCTAATTGTAATAATCATTGAGTAAACGTTTCCCCTCCTTTCAAAAGTCTAAATCATTCTGATTTTGACTTGTCTTAGGTTTATTTCTAAATCTAACACAGTCCATTACACTTTTCTTGTTTTGAAATTAAAGAAAATGGAAATGGAGTATAAATTATCAAATTATTTTTATTAAAAATGACTCGATAACATTACACAAAAATGTATGTATTATGTCAGTATTAAGTAATGATATTGAATGAAAGAATTAAATTTACCTGATTTCAGAAAATAATTAAGAAATCTAAACTAACGTTTTTAAATTTTAGGGATTAAAATTAAATTTGGTCTATTTTAGAAATTAAAAACATATTAACCCTTGATATTTTATATTAATAGTTATAATTTTACATTTTATTTTTTGAAATTAATTACACATCAACAACTAGAAAGTTTATTTTGACAATTACAACAACACAACAATGGTGGGGTAGTGTGGACAGACAACAATGTTTAATGTTTCTTTTTTTCTTGGTGCATCTTATATCACAAGCCTTTCTGATTTAAATTTTAAATACTAATTAAATTTATAAAATTAATTTTAAATCAATTTCATTTAATATTTATATTTAAATATAAAAAAAAAAACATCTTCTTATTCAGCTTATTTTAAACTTTTTGAAATAGTACTAGTATTGTAATAGTACTGAGAATGGAGGAGAGAGTGGATTGAAAAAGCAAGCAAGCATGCGTGAGTGACAAAAGAATCTTAGACGCGTCAGAATGTTATGTCTCATTGACGCCATTACCGTCCCATCGCAGTCAGCACTCATCATTGTATTTGTGGGATCGACTTTCATTTTATTTATTTTGGAAATGGAATGCCTCTCCTATTCCTATTCTCTGCTCTCTGTTCCCCAAATCTTTGTCCCTACGCTACTTATTCTTATATAAATATTAAATATGTTCTATTCAATTTAAGCTAGCTAGCTTAAAATAAATAAATAAATAAATATTCACTTATTTTTTATAAGTCATAATTAATTACTATATAAAAAAAATCCTAATATACTTAGGTACGAAATGCTTGCCCCGCAAAGGAAGATGAAATATATATGAAGTAATAATTGAAAACATTTTTCTCATTTTCTATATTAATTAATTCACTGTGTATGACGCTAATTATTACATTAAAAATGTTAGTATTTAAAGTAATAAACATAGCGAATCCCCTCTATCTGTACGTACGCGAGGCCATACAGATGGTTGGTAATGGGTTGAAAACCGTTCTACCCAAACCACAACCAAACCTAACGCAATATCTTACCAATACTTATATGCCAGATACAAATGAAATTATAAATTGTTTTAAAAAAATCTGTAACAGGGAAGAAAAACACATATACTATTATTGTCACTCAAGTAGTAGGTTAGTATCAGGATCAAGTAATATAAAATTAATTATATCTACTATTGATTTTATCTTTTTAAATTGAATACGTATGTGCGTGTGTACACACATATATGGTTATATAAAAACTTATGTAATTATTTTATTCACATATCTTAATTATATGAGCTATGTTATATAATACGACTCATTTTCATACGAAAACGAGTATGAAACACTCTAGACCAATAATAATCAACTTTTACCGGAAATCACGGTAGATTTTTAAAATTATAAGTGAGAAAAACTATCCACGTGTCTTCATTTGTGTTAGTATAAAAACAAATTTCGTAAAAATCAGCATATCTGATCTTAATACTCATGCTTAAAACTTTTATAATTTTCGTAATGTGAGCTAAAATTCTGAGATCAAAATAGTAAAAAATTGTGTGAAAGTTCTAATAAAGTCAAGTCCCTGTACATTTAAAACGAATGGAGTTTTTTTCAATTTATATATTTAAAAGGAGAAGGTGATTCAAGGTTGTTTCTATTTTTCAAACTACGGAATTAAATATAAAAATTGAGTTATAGTATTCCTCGAATAACTCTAGATACTAGTTGCTAGTTTTATGTCAAAATCATTGACCAACATAACTTTTTACTTTAAAAGCTTCTCTATACCCGTTTAAATGAAAAAGTTAAACCTAGGATAATTTTTGTTTATATGAAAATATAAAGAAGTCAAAGTGAAATTTTGAGAATATCAAATATACATTAGCAAAAAATTTTCTGTATTATTATTAATTAAAAAACAGCACTGGATTATTTTATACGGGGAAAAAATTCTATATCATTGAAAATAAATTTATCATTTTCTTCAAGAGTTATTTATTTATTTATTTATTTTGACAATTTTAATAAAAAAAGCAAATTATGGTTTATTCTGCACATATGTCCTACCCAGATAATATTATAAATTTAGATGTTAGATTTCTTTTCAGCATGTGTCGTTTGGATTTTAAGTGTGCAACGTATTTACATTTTCTTTTCCTCCAGCACTTGCTGTATTTTGTTTTTTAAAACTTTCTTTTATCTGTTTTTGAAAACTTGCTATACCTTCTCCCAAAAATAATATTAATATTATTAGATTAAAAATTTCTCTACAATTTGTTTATATTTTTATTAAATTGTATTTACAGGTTTTTTTACTAACTAAATAAATAATTTATAATGAAGTAATCATAATAGTATACTATTGCCATACTATATATAATGTTATTAATTATTGTATAGTGACCGGCCTATGTAGACGGTCAATGAAGAAGGATGGTCATTTGACAGCTCAAGCTGTATCCAATAAATTATTGACAAAAGATTGCCAGCGAATGATAGAATAGAAGTGCTTGCTAACTTCCACATCAAATTTTAGCCACGTCATGTTTTTCTCCTATGGATGATTTTGTTTCATGCAATACTTTTCATCATCTCTAATGTGTCATCATTTTTGGACTAACTTGGGTCATTATCTCTTTTTTTCTTTTTCAAACCATTCATCCCATCCATGTTGTAGAAAATCCAATGCTTGTTTAAGTGCTTCTAATCTTATAATTACTTTGCAAAACTTTATACCGTGGAAGAGAAGAAAGCCTGGTATTCTTCAGACAAGTCGAAAGTTTCAACATCCATTATCATACTCAACATTTATATAATTTTTTAGTGTTACAAGATTTCTTAAAGTAATTTATAATGTTATAAGTCATATTAGTATTATTGTGAAATTAATTAAACCAGCCCAACTTGGACTGACCCCTACAAAATGATTAATCAATCAACTTTTAAGGCCTGTTTGTTCGGCAAACTATGTGTGTGTGTTTGGTTTAGCGTTCAAACTGGCCAAACTCAAGTTTGGGTTCCAGAACGCAACTATTTCTAGGGTTGGAAACGTGAGTTTACCACGTTTCAACGTCAAACCAAACATGCTCGTTGAAACATGGTAAACTTGAGTTGACTAGTTTCAACGCTAAACTAAACACACTGTATATTTGGTTTGGCATGGAACCTGGTCAAACTCAAGTTTGGATTCCCCAACGTAACTATTTTAGCGTTATAAACATGAGTTTATCACATTTTAACACTAAACCAAACATGCACTACGTAAACAACACGGCCCAATGCAATTTTTTCTGAACTGAAAAATAGAAGTTCAATCTACCTCATTTTGAGAACAAAACAGACCAACCCACCCAATTTTGGACCAAATTTTCTTCCTCTAACATGATTGATATAAGAGAATATTTCAGTCACTGTAATTTGATAGTTTTGTAAAAAAAGGAAAGAGAAATTGGGAACTTATTCCAAATTGGTAATTTTGTGGTTGATGACTATTGCAACCACTTGAAAAGGGCAGGCCATGGTGTCAGAACACAATAAAGTGCACATGTTTGGTTGAAACGTGAGCAAGTCTTGATTTCATGGTGTCTGTCTTTGGTTAAAAGGAATAGGGCAAGAGACGTGGGGCCATTAAAGTCACAAAAATGCACAACAGCAACTAATTTCAGTAACCAACAACAGTGAGTGACAAAACCACACGTGAAGGTTCAGACAGTGACACTGCATTAAGTGCACGTTATCAAACGCCAAAAGGGTCCAAGAAAATTTTCAAGACCCTTCCTTCACCTTCAAGTACCATAACTAATTGAGGGCTTAATTTCTTTTGTGTAAGCCACAAGTAGAATGCATTAATCAATGTGTCCTCTTCAATAGAAAAAAGCCTCGTTTAACCCTGTGCTTCAGAAGCCTTTTTTCACCAATAATTTTCACTTTGTTGATCAGTGTAACTGTTTTGGAATGTGACAAAAATGGCTTGCCTTCCTTTCCTCAACTTCATCAAAGGACAAGGTAACACTGAAAAGTGAATTGCTTATTTTTATGACTAAGAACTTTTACATTCAGGCAATACTACAGATACTGGAAAATAGGTGGCTAGTCTACCTACCTGCAAAAGTGAAAGAAGCAGCAACTAGAGGTGTAGGGCTTTAAGAAAGCTACAACATGAACTCAATTGGTCATTAGGAAGGAGTAAGTCCAATACACATTACAAAATAAGATTATCAAACATATACCATAAGCATATATAGACACAACATTGACTAAATTGAAACTTGGAGGAGGGAAATTAAATGCTGTGGTAAATCTAACTGATTTCATTTTATTCTGCTTTTTCCCATCAAGACTGTCAACATTAGAATAAAAGAAACAGAACTAAAACTTCAGTGCATTCTTTGGCAAGGAGAGATCCAAACCCCAAATACAAACAAATCTCAAGCCTCCTTTCCCAGAAGAAGATAAGTTATCACCTCAAAGGCCCTCAAAAAACCGAACATGGTCTTCAAATGTCTCTCCATGTCTGATTTTGCTCACTGATCCATCATCTTCAACCTAAAATATTTTACAATATAAAATGTTATTCTTTATAACAAAACATAGATGAAGTTGAATGAGTTTTGCATGCGAAGTTTCCCATCTGGATGGTGTTCAAAAGTGTCTGAGCTTAAGGTGTACATCTAATAGTACCATGACCAGCAAAAAAATGAGCTATTCAATATTATTGATCAATTATCAACATGCATTTTCATCCCCATAACCACTCTACTTTAGAGAAGCCTGCCTAACAGGATTTGCAAATTTAAAAGGACAGTTCCATACCCAATACTCAGGAGGCCGCATCTTTAGATTGTAAGTTGATGCCATGCTCATGCAATAAGCACCAGCATCATGAACAACCAGACCAGTACCCTGCATGTGAAACTCAGATGAGATAGTGTAAACTAAACAAGTTGGCATTATCATAATCATCATCACCATAGTTTTGCAAGCATATTATTTATGCAACTATCTAAAGGTCAATACATCATATTACCTTAGCTGGAGTTGGAAGCTCTCTTCCTTTTCCTAAGAAATCAGCAGACTCACAGACAGGGCCAACTACATCAAAAGTTGCTGTCTCAGCATTTGCTGGGGCAGGGGAAACCAGCTCTATATGCTGCAACCAAACAATGGGATGTCATTTAACACTGATTGAAAAGAAAATTGGAACAATCAAGTTGCATTAGGGTGGCATCAAACAACCATCTTAAGCTCTATCAACTCCTGAACAGTTTCTTTAGAATGCATTTTAATTCATTAAATGACAGCTTTAAATGCCATGCTAAATTAACAGAATTCATTTTTACATGACAGAATATCCCCCTCAGTTGTGTAACCCTGCCTGTGTTCCATTACTTAGCCAGTCTGGAAAAAATACAAGGGTTGTGTTAGGTAGTTGATAACCAACGTACAACCTTATCGAATTTTCATGTCACAAATCAATGAAAGAAAATTATAGGCCAAACCATTTAGGGGGATTTTGATTTCAATGATTCATGTTCATACATTATGGCATCAATTGATCTACGTTGGCAACCCCAATTAGTGGGGAAAAGGTTTGGTTATTGATGTTTTTGTTCCCATCAATAGTGACAAGATTCAACCAGAATTCAAGAAATAGAACTAAAAATGCAATTGCATACTTTTGGCTATAGGAGAGATCCAAACCCCAATAATACAAGATTTGTTGTTCTTTCAACTAGATTTAGCACATATGTGAAATCCCGGCCAAACCATATATATTACTATGATAAATTTTAATAGTATATTGTATGCTAGTTAACACTTAACAGCACATGCACCATGATGTGAATGAGGGAGCAACTAGACATAATTCTAATGATAAAAAACTGTTTATACATCAGCACCAATATCGATGTATTAAATAATAAGCCAATGGTACTTTGAACAATTACCTGGTAAGCATCATAAAGACTAGGGCGGATAAGTTCAGCCATACTTCCATCAATCACAATAAAGTTTTTAGATCCATTAGTTTTGACACCTGTCACCCCGGTTAACTAAGCAACAGGTGTTTGCTATGAGTGATCTCCCTGGTTCAATGATGAGCTTAAGACCACGGGAAAGAACAAGCTCACGTACCTACCCCAACCATGAAAAAAAATACTGAATCAGCAGGGATAGCATAAAGTGTACAATTAAATAAAAATATACTACAAATTACTTATTCTAAGATAAAGGGGCAGTGGAACAAATCTAGCTCTGACATTAATTGGCAGTCAAGAAAAAGGCAGATGCTCCTCTATGATTTATGCCACATGTAAACATACATATGAAGCATCTTTCATAGTATATAGTAAGAATAATAAAAGCCATATATAGTTGTCCCCTTGAGACAACTTAATTGGTAGAGTTGTGGGACATGCAACATGTGTGCACAAGTTCAAATCTAGCAATGCACATTATCCCCTTTTCCATGCCCTTTTCCCCTCTCACTCCCCGCGGGGCTTCCTCCAACTCCAAGGCCCACCTCATTGATGGGTCCTTCCTTGATCCACAGAAGAAAAAAAAAAAAAACATGTAGTTTGTAAGAAAATGTATGAGGTCTTGTTAAATCAATACAATGAATATGAACAGCTTACTTATCAGTTATCGCACACAACTTGTGTAGTTCTGTTCATCTAGGACCTCTTTTATAAGCCATTTGCCAAAATTGAACAGTTTCATAATCAATTTTTATAAAAACTCAACATGGATGAAAAGATCAGTCCAAATTGAAGCAGACAACTGATAAGATCACAATTGAAAACTAACATCTAGCAATTTATATATGACATGTTTCTGTCCTTTGCACTATTGCATCTTTCATCAACTAAAAGTTAATGTATTTTGAAATTAGTTAACACGTGTCTCAGATGACACTGGTCTAGACCTCAAATACTGTAACAATTAACATTCAGGTAATTTATACAAATGTAATAATTCTCAGAGGACTTATCATCCACATGCCACAATTACAAAGTAGACAATGGTGCATTTTTATTGTATAATACTGCACTACTAAGAATGCCTATTTGTCAGTCACCAGTGATATTCCTTATTTTTATAAGGAACTGCAAACTTAATCATGCATAATATGGAAAGATCAAGTGAGATATATGGGTAGAGTCCTCACAGTATCAATTAGATCTCTGGGTTTAGGAAGGATAGCACCAGAATGATAATAATCTATCCCAAGTCCACCACCAATATTTAAATAATCAACTTCAAAACCCTGAGCTCGGATTTCATCAATGTAGTTGACCATAATAGTGGCTGCATCCCTGAAAATGTCTACCTGGACAAGGGAAAAACAGCAAGCGACAATGATTTCAAACAATTATATTTAGATAAAGATTATGAATCAACATACAACAGTGCAAATTGACCTAGGAAAGCATAAATACATAATAACTAATAAAGGAAGAAAAAAGAGAGATAGCAGAAAAGTATATCCCAGAGTAGCAGAGAAATATAAGAATTTTTGGATAACCTTGGTAATTGTTGACCCAAGATGACAGTGGGCCCCAACAAGCTTTAGTTCATTAGGGTGCTCCTTTACAGCATCTAAAAACCACTGCAGCTTCTCATTTCTAATGCCAAATTTAGAGTTTTTGTTGCCGGTGGCAACATAAGGATGGACCTACAGATAACAAAGATAAAATTTTTACATATTTTAAGAACAATAAATTATGAACATAATAATAATCGTGCTCGTGCAGATGAAAGCTAGAAATCTGTAGGTTTCAAGTTTGGTCAATAGTGATGTTGTGCACAAAGAAGTCATTCACGTCAGAAGTCACAACAAGTAAAGAAAGCTTTTGTGACAATGAAGGTAAAAGCAGGATGAGGAAAGGAAACAGCAACTGGTGAAATAGAGGACAGTTATATTATAATGCTAGTGAAAGGGAGATATTATACAAGTATATAACACTTTTCCTACCAGGTGCGATCTGTCAAAAGAAGATATCAAAGGAATAGAAAAATATCATTGCTTCAGAATGTTGTATACTGTTGAAATTATGGACAAACATTTGCAATCAACAGCTTTGAGAAATGCATCAAATAGAACTTAGATGAATGTGTTCGTCATTAACAATCTTCAGTTCCTTCCAGACTTCAAACTTATTTCACTCCTATCAATCCTAGAAGCTTAAATATTATTTGTTAAAAAAATCAAACATTTATTTTGTCTTTTGGGAGCTTCTTTGTATCCGCCTACAAGGCTACAACTAAGTTGATCATTGATTACCAATACATGGAAAGACAATAGCTTCTTGAGTGCAAAAATTGCTCAAGGCTCCTCTAAGTGAATTACAAGATGTATGTGGCAAACTTTGCAACTCATGTAATAGACTCTTAAAATAATATACCTGTGGATCTACATCAGGATTAATCCGGAGTAAAACATTCACCCTCTTTCCAGCAATTCTTGCAGCCTCTACAATGTTTTCCAAGTCAAATTCACTATCAATGTTGATGAACACACCTTCTTGGGCAGCCAACACCAAATCCTCCAAGATTTTCCCATTTCCATTAAAGATACACCTATTCATCCATGTATTGACCCAGAAATCAACTAAGAATCTCATAAATGTTTAACAAAAGAAAAGGAACAACTGGTTGAAAAATTCCAAACAATGTATAGCATGTTTGGATGAGCGTTTGAAATATACAAAATCATGTTTGAAGATGTAAATGTGCTTTATAATTCGTGTCAACATGTTTGGGTGCTTTGAATTAAAATTGATTTTGCGATTGAGCTAACATGATAAATTATAGTTTTTGTATAAAGTTGAAAAATTTATAGTGAACTTTACTATCATCTTACTTTTAAGAGAAATGTTAATAATCATAAATCACATCACTCCAAACTCATTTTTAAATTCTACTAACTCAAGTTTATTCAATCTGAAATCATTTTTAAGTAAAAACAATTCTACAAACTCAAGTTCATTCATCTCAAATTTGCAAATGCTATGCCAAACTTGATTTCCATCCATATATCCAGTTGGAAAACCCAAACAAGAAGATATCAAATGTGGGCAAAAAAACATAAATAGATCGATTCAGTTGAGTGTAACTCAACCTTGTAGGGTCAAACCCAGCACGAAGAGCCAGCCTAAGCTCGTTGCCACTGACAAGCACAGCACCGCAACCCAACTGCCTCAAATGCTCCAGAATCTTCAGGTTATTGTTGGCCTTTATGGCATAACCAATTATAGACGTTAAGCCTTCCAATGCATCCTTATAGGCTTCAACATTTCTGGTAATCTGGGGCTTGCTGTACAAATAGAAAGGTCTTTTCTCAACAGCTTCCATAATGTCCTGCACCTTGAGGCTCTCACAATACAGATACCCATCTTCGGATTTGGTGAAACAGTGCTGAAAATGAGTCTTCTTGGAGTCTTCTAGTGGGGTTGTGGTAGTGTTCTGTGAGAGAACTGCTCTAAGCACACGCGGTTTGATGGTAGATTTGACTCTGAGGGGTAGAATTAGGTTTTGGGGTAAAGGTTTTTTGTTTAAGGAGTAATTATAGGATTTGGGAAGGGAAGGACAGTGAGAAAGGAGGTGTGTACCTGCCATGGCGATAGACAAAACAATGAGTTCAGTTTCAGTTGCAAGAGAACATCACAAGTCAAAACCCTCGTCAAGGTTCTAACGTTGGAACATTTTTTTTTTTTTTTTTGGGTTCATCGTTATAGCCTGAACTATAGTAATCATTCCATCATTCGACCTTTGCAAAGGGCCTTTTTCAGTTTTTCTGTGGGTAAGGCCCAAATGATAGGCCCACTAATGTTCCCACCGCCATTTTTACTGCCCCTTTCTTTCTTTTGGTTTTTTCAAAAATACCCCTCTAGAAATTACTTTCCAAAATTAAATTTATCTAAAAAATTTCTCCTTTCGAAAATTAATTTCTGCAAGCAAAGATTTTAAACATACTTTAAAATTAGGATCATTTACTTTTAGAAAAAATTTTCTATTTCCATTTTCTGATTTTAATTTTAATTACAAATAATACCAACTTGTTTTTTTCATTTTATTTAATGTTTCTGGTTTTGAACAAGAAATATAGAAAATAATATAAAGTTATTTTCACTGTTTTCTTTACAAAATTTTGAAAAACAGAATAATCTTTTTAAAATCAAAACTAAAAATATTTTTATAATTAAAACTAAAAATAGGAAATGTTTTCGGAGAGTAAACATGCACTTAATTTTTAGAGGCTAAATTATAAAAAATGCTTCAGGAATTAAATTCCATAACTATGTAAAAAAATCACTTTCACAAATAAATAATTGCTTCTATAAATTAATTTTTAGAAGTGTAAAATTTAATTATGAAATAATTCATGTGATAGGGACGAAAATTCCAAACCCAAATAACTAATAGTGTGTTTGGTAAGTCATTTTAGCTAGCTGAAAGCTGAAATTAGTAGCTGAAACCATTTCAGTTGTGTTTGGTAAGGTAGTTTTTTTGTATAGCTACTAGCTTTTCTTGAAAAGCTACTAGAGGTGGCTATTTAAAAAAAGCTCATATTTTCAACTACTAGCTGAAAATTTATTACAAGTTTATCCCTCAACCACTCCCACTCATCATGATTTAATAATTAAAGTTGTCATTGTATGTCATTTTACTAGTTTTAGCTAGTTTTATCAAACACTTTTAATCAAATCAACTAGCTTTAGCTTTTTAGCTTTTATCTAATTTTGCAGCTTTCAACTAACTTTTTCAGCTAATTTTACTAAACACACTCTAAATAAAGAAAAAGATAAATAAAGGGAAAAAAAGGAGAGGGAGGGGTGGGCCGGTGGTGATGGGTTGATTGGTGTGGTGGTTAAAGGATGGAGGAGTACTAGAGTATGGGGAAGGGAAGGGGAATGGGTGGGTAGGAGATGGTGGAGGTGGGGTGAAATGGTATAGGGAGAAAGGGTGAGGGATGGGGGTATTTTGGGAAAAGAGAGGGGAAAGAAGGGAATGATGGGAAAAGTAAAAAGAGGAGTGGGGGAAATAAAACGGGTCGGGTAGCCCATTTTGCCACCTCTAGATGATAAGCTCATAGTTGATAAACTACCTTATTGAATTAGAACATGCTTGATTTAACGTTGAAACGTGGTAAACTCACGTTTCTTTAAACACAAAGGATTTGGTAAAACTAGCTGATAAATGTAAAATGACATAAAAAGACGTAAAAAAAATTAAAGACAAATTGGGATGTGTATTAAAATGAGGGATAAAAATGGAAAAAAAATAAATAAGTTACAAACTAGAATCTAACTAAAGTAGCTTGTAGCTTATAAGCTAAAATCTCCTAAAATAAGCTAGAAGTTTGTGTCTTACCTAATATTTTTATGTTGATCAAACTAATTTATAAACAAATCAAATAAGCTAGAAAATAGCTTCTTCACCATACCAAACACACTCTAATAAGCTACAAACCATGTGATTTGCTTCGAACTAAAAAAACAAAACTTTGCTTTTACATGAATAATAAATGGGCAGGCCTTTTTTTTTTTCTTTTGCCAATGGGCAGGCCGAATTTATATCAACTCATGTTTTTTTTTGTCAATATGTCAACTCATGCTGACTGTGGTCTCTTATCATATTCATAATGGGCTTCTAAACTTACAGTCCAACTTGAATATTATTTTTCTTTTTAATCGAGAAAAGAAAAGAAAGAATAAGAAAGAAAAGTACCACGAAGGGGGATGCAGTTTTTATTTTGATTCTAGAGATAGAAGTTTTCATTTTGCAATTCTTTCAAATTGGATGAATTGATGTTGACTTTGCGCATCTTGAAATTTGATAATATAATTTTATTGTGATCAACAGACAAGAATTTGATTTGGTAGTGATCAAGTGGCTAAACATTTAAATATTTGCATGCCCTAGAAAGTGGGCTACAAGCTTTTTCTTCCCCCTCCATCTTTGTTTTATGTTATCTTAATAGGTTTTTCAACATTATTAATTATGATTTGGTCGCCTGCATTGTAAGTTATTATTTCCCACAAATATTTTTTACGGGCTCAAACTTTTATACTGTATATGTATTTTCAGGAAAAAAAAATGAGAGGATGAAGAATATTACTAGACGGAGAAAAAAAAGTATATAATTACTCATTTATTTTTTCATATTTTTTCTCTCACTTGCTTTTCTCTTGTTTACTTTTCATTTTCAAATAGAGTGTTACTGATCCACTTCACTTTATTTAAATTATGTGAGCCAACGTTCATATAAAACTAACATTATTGAGTTATTGTTTGTAATTGTCCAATCTTTTAATGTAAATTTTATACGAAAAAATAAAACCCAATCATAGGTTCATAATGATTTTAAGAACTTTATAGCGGTTTTGAAGAACAAAAGTGCCAAGCCATATGGAGTGATTAATGTCATTTAACTCGGTCTTCACATTGGGTACCAATTTTCAGTACAAAACGTTATGAAGAGCGCAATGGTAATGATTAAGACACACAAGGCAACATGTAACTTTTTATTAAAAAACTCTATTGCCTGCTAAAGGTGAATGATTAGAAGGACTTACCAAAAGGAAAGAAAATTCTTGGCAAAATTTAGAATGTTTTTGATTTATGCTAAAATGTGGATTTAAATTAATGCTATTTATAGCATGTTTGGTACAACTTGAAATCACATTTTAAACGTGGATTTAGGAAAACGTTACTTTTACTGTGTGTTTGATTTATCCTAAAACTACGTTTCAAACGTGGATCCAACAAACGCTAAAGAAAGTAGTGTTAACCTGGATCCACGTTTAAAACGTGATCTTAGAGTAAATCAAACACACATTTTAAAATGAGAATGTTTACTTGGATCTATGTCTCAAACATGATATAAACTTTGATTTTCAGCAAAATCACGTTTAAATGTAAATCTGGACCAACTCTACTAAGAGTAATATTGGTAGGATCCACGTTTAAAACGTAAATCCAGTATAAATTAGACACACTCTTGGACCATATATTATATTAGCACCATAATAAGTTTAATTTCTGTGCATGGTGAAACATGCAGATAAGATCATTTGATATCGATATCTTCCTTGTCTAACATAGAATAAGATTTCTCAGGACTTAAGAAATTGCCGTTAATTCAATTGCAACGGGAAGCTTGGCAATGCAATGCTTGTCTTTTTAGCTCAAGAAAACTGAAAGCAAATGTTGAACCATACATAATTCACAAACCATGTTACCTAACATAACAATAAAATATTCCTTGAAAGGTGCGTTTAGAAAGGAGTGGTCCTAGACGTAGATGTTTGCCAAAACTAGCATTGCATAATGCACAGTCAACCGCTTACACTGTAGTCAATGGCCAAGACTAGTTATTTAATTTAGAAAAGTTGACTGATATGAAGAAAGGAGCTTTTTTTTCTGACCCTATCTTCCTCCCTTTTTTACTCTTTGCTTAAATATAAAGAGTTCTCCCCTTCAATCCAGGTCCTAACGTGGTGCTATCAGAATGTGTTTGATTTATCTCAAAACTACATCTTAAACGTGGATCTGGCAAATGTTACTTTCTGTAGCGTTACGTTTAAAACCTAATTTTAGGGTAAACCAAACACACTATTGGTTACATTTACTATTACTTTTACTATTAGCATCTTCTATTATTACATTTTTTTTTTAATGTTTTCTTCTTTCCTTTGATCAATTCAAACACTTTAGGTTTGAATGTTAAAAAGGAGGGGGAAAAGAGAGCTTATAATGGGAATTTATTTTTTACATAATTTTGTCAACGCTTCCCCTTTTTTCTGTTACATAATGAAGGTAAGGTAAGGCATCTTTTTTTTCTAAAGTTATTTCAAGTAATAAGAAGTTGTGAAGGAATCAAAAGTTGTTATATATGACCTTGATTGGAGATGTTACAAATCCTCTTTGCAATGCCATGTTTCAACTTTCAACATCATTTCAAAGGGAGTAATGGATGACTACACAACCACTCAAAAGGTTCCGGAGATATCTCCGAACCAATAGCCCCAATTGTACAAAGAAGTTCTTTCAACCACTGGCAATTGTTAGATGAGACCGGGGACCAAAGATGGCCATCATATTGTCTTGAGATGCATGTGCCACATGATCCCTTTAACTTTTTCTTTGAATCCCATGTTGCCCTTAGAAACACATGGCACTGTCCCATTCGCTGGGGTATAAAGGGTCCTACAAACATGAGTCTCATTGTCCAAACTACTGACATATTTGGTTTTTTCCGAAACCACGTTTTAAACCAGCCACTACTCAATCAGATCAATGTTTCAAACGTGATTTTTTTGGGTAAATCAAACACAATACAAGTCTATAACTACAATCCCTATTGCACTTCCACTCAAGAATTGGCCCCGTTCACTTTTCTTGTCTGTTGTCTTTACCTCTCTGCCACTTCTGGACCTTTTGAACTCAAAGACAAGCCATAAACACCTATCTGTGTCTCATAATCGGTCCCATTCTTTATTATTAACCCTTGGCAAAATTTAAGTTGGACCATGGTTGATGGTTCTGTATTTCAACCCCATCAAGTCATTGCATTGTGTTCAAGCCTTTAAAAATTGATCCGCAACTACGATTGTGACCCCTACATCATGGTTTTTATGGTCCCTGTGACCACATCGTGATCACAATTATATAGCATGTTTAGATAACACCAAAATCAAATGCTACTGATCAACATCCACGTTTAAAACCTGGACACAGTATAAACAAAACATGCTAGTAATTGCATTAGCAGTATTTGCCAATAATTTTTTGAAATATTAAGAATTGTGATGTAGAGTGTGTTTGGTTTAGCGTTGGAACATCGAAAACTCACGTTTCCAACACTAGAAAAAGTTGCGTTGGTAAATCCAGACTTGAGTTTGGTCAATTTGAACGTCAAACCAAACACACACGTAATTGACACTGCAATTTAAAACCTTTACTTTGTTTATCTCTTAATCAAGTGGTTCTATCACCTAGTAACACAAAAAGTATGGGGTATGGGGATAGATAACTCTGAAGGCCAGATAAGAGTTAAAATTAATAGGCATTGAATAATAAGTTCAGATGCAGGTACTTACAACTATAAGAAAATCAGAGTTTCATAAGGTAATAAAGTAGTTTCACATATTTAGGTCAATACCAGTAATTTACACAAGAAATTAAAAGGGGGGACAGAATAGTGATAGTTGAAAACAGCTTCTTCCACCTCCAAAATTCTTCTACATGGTCTCATCTTCCGTGCACGTGAAGCAAACCCACCTAGTAGCAGCTATCTTGAGATGTCATAATCTTGAGGGTAAGCGAGCTGCTTTTCCATCTGCCAGCTCAACTTGGAAGCAACACTCTCATGACAAGGAACATACTCCTGTGAATTAAACACAAAAAATATCTCATTTTCTACTTATAGAACTGCATAATTTTACAGAACAAAAGTTGATTAGATATACAATTGATTTGATTAGCTTGATGACATAAATGTACTTATTGTTGAACATTAATGAAAAAAATAATTCTTTTTTCTCAGCCTCTGAAAATTGAATTTTTTTCTTGCATTTACAAATCTTTCCATTATCTATTTATATAGTATGAAACCAGAGCAACTTTTGTTCTGATGTGACTTTTTAATGAAAGAAAAGAAAATGATTTCACATAGGACAGTTGCTTCAAATTGTGAGAATCAAACTGAAAAAGGAGTTGCAATGTCCTCAGAGAAATCTTTGTTTTCTTGTAACAAGATGCAAATACATAATAGTTTATTAAGTTAGGACATATTACCTCCAATTTCTTAACTAACTCTTTAGCAGTTGGTGCTGATACAATTATGTGGCGAGCATTTGGACTAATAAATCCCTCTTCCACAGCTTTGTCAATAAATGACAGCAAGGAATTAAAGTATCCATCAACATTTACTAATCCCACCTACAATTTTGGAATGTTGTCAAGCTTGATTAGGCTACAAGCACAAGCCAATCCAAAAACATGAATTCATAACTAATATACTAGATTCCTAGCAAAATGGGACAAGTCAATTACCGGCTTGTCATGAATCCCAAGTTGAGCCCAAGTTATGACTTCAAGAAGCTCCTCTAGAGTACCATATCCACCTGCATGTAACATAGGCCATCCATGAGTTACACAATTTTACTTATACTGGCTCACACCATGTAAGCAGAAAAGGGAAATTGAAATTTAATTGAATAATTTGAAAAATGTGTTTTACTTTTTTTTTTTCCTTTAGGTTTAATTAAATGTTGGGAGCATGTAATTAAATAGTACTACTAGCTTAATATGGTTATGCATCTGAGGAATCCATTTTCAATTTTTCATTGGAGGGATCCCAAGATAGTGTGAATGACAACTCTGACTTTGCGTGCCTCCTTGCTCTCTGTCACCAATTTTCAGTAGTCAATTGATTACTCAGGAATCAGGATGATGATAATAACTACCAGTAAAAAGGTCTTTGAAAAGGGTCAAGTATTATTCCATGTCAGGTGCAGGTTCTAGTTGGAAATGTATAATCTTGTGAAAGTTCTTTTTTTTCTTTGTTTCCCACCTTATCAAAAGGAAGGAAATTTGGTAGAATCACGTCATGGTTCAAACCAAAGTAAAGGAAGAAAATGGTATTCAACCTGAACCAGAACAGAACCACAGTTGTTCAGAGCCGCAGCAGCAGCTCTAATTTTCAGTCCAAGATATCATAAGGGTTCAGGTAATGTCATTATCATTATCATATCAACTAGCTTTGAAAGGTTGCTCTCTAATCATAGCATTGGGATGTGTGAAAGAAAGTTGCTTTAGACTCAAGAGTTCAGTGTCACACAAAATTAAGAAATTCCTGCCTTATCCTTAATTAATGGACAAGAAGTCAACATTACCCACTAAGTGTTGTGACTTCCAAATCATTCACACTCAAGTACTTAACAACTTGTGAAGCAACATCTAGTCCAGGTGCATTTTGTTTGGATACATAATATATGTAAACTATCCAAAATTCTCACTGTTAATCTAAATTTAGTGACTTTTCTTTCTAGATGCAATTTTTAAATTAAATAAAATATAACATATATTAAAATAATAATAAAAAGAATTCAATTTTTAATTAGTTACACTTAATAAACACATCTTGATGCTAGAATAATTATAATACCATCCCTACTTGGGCTTGGTAAACATTTTAATAATGTTTAGCCAAAAAGGTTTAGCAAAGAAAAACACCAAAGCTTGTGTCAGCAAGAAATACTTGAGAAACAATCCCGGGATTCGTTTGAAAAGTTTGTTAACTTTTGTAGACAAAACAAACCATTCTGCTTAAAAGCAACGAGAGATCAATGGGAAAATGTCGGTTGTTAACCATTTTAGAAAGAATCAAACACTGAGATATGGTCATTTCTACACGCTATAACCAGAAAAACTCATGGTTCTACTTCTTCTACTATACAAACACAGTTATATATTTGCATGCTAACCTGGTAATGCAATAAAGGCATCTGAATGCTTAGCCATCTCTGCTTTCCTTTGATGCATATCTGCAACAGCCTTTACTTCTCCCACTGTTTCACCAGTTATCTGCAAAAGGGCATCAAATTCAAAGCAAAAGAACTTAAACAGTGCAAGAGCATTTAACTGAAGAGATTTTTTTTTATAAGTTTATTTGCATTTTGCAAAAAGAAAACAGAGAGAAACAGGACATGCAGATAAAGTAGTGCCAGATATTCCACTGGTATATTCTTGGACAATACTACCATTGACCAAAAAAACAAGTTTAACAACAAAACAGTAAAAAGCTTAAGCTTTGAATTTGATAATAAGCTTATGAAACCGAGGAGAATGAAGGTTTTAACTTAACTGAAAACAAATAAGACACAGAGGAAGAAAGATATATCACATAACATAACCAGTTTGAAATAAAATAAGAAAGCACCCACATGTAGCAATAATAGTACTACTTGTTTATTATTACAAGGGAGGAAAAAGGGGTTAAGCTTTTTTTCTGCAGGGTGAAGCAGACATACCTCTCGAGGCATGAGCGTCTTGGGAATAACTCTGCAAGAGACAATAAAATGACAAATATAGTGTCAATGGTGAAAGAGGCCAACAAAAACAACAGTGATTACTCATTGACTATGAGTTATTGTTCTTCCCTTTGGGGGAAAAAAGAGAAAGAGAAAAAAGAGTGTTAGTTACCCAATGACATGGCGACCACCATGATGAACAGCTTGTGAAACTAAACCCATTAGACCAATGCTTCCACCTCCATACACCAGATCGATGTTCCTTGAGACCTTCAGTGAGTTGTAATAATAACAATCAGAGCCTTGAAATACTAAATAACAAAACCAAACAATGGTGGCTATGATTGATTCTTGTGTATGATGTCAATAAAAGAAAAAATGAAAAATGACCCATGACAGTACATTTTTAACTGTTTCAAATACAAAAAATAAAAAAAAAACACTGAAAATGATTCCAAACGCTCACTCAGCAGAGGGCACTTGTGAGTCCGTACAACTGTACAGAGCTTCTGAGCTAAAAGCTCAAGATGAAACAAAAATGGAGACTTTAATTCAAGCTCTGAGAACCCAATACATGCCAGAAAAAAAAAATGCTTTTTGGGCTTGTTGTCTATGATGAAGAAACTGTAACTTTTGCATTACTAAACAAACTCATTTTTTTTTTTATCAACACATGAAATTCACATCAGTGGAAGCAGAATAGTCAAGATGTCACATTATTATATATAAAGTTAAACTATTTCCATCTGATTCTGATCTAAACCCATTAAACTGATGAATATGAAAAGTGTGGCAGAAAACAAAAAACAAAAACTTTGGAGGCAAAGAAGAGATAGAGTGAAAAGGGGTACATACCAATTCGTTGCCAAGCTGAATGGCAGCATCTTGATAGCTAGGCTTCTTGCCGGGGCTACTGCCACAGAAGACACAAATTCTGTTGAACTTTGAATGCCTTAGCTCACCGCGTGTCTCCATTTGTTAGTTGTATTAACAATATATAGTCAAACACAAAGAGGCGCTTGAATTGAATCTCTTTGGTCACTGGGATGTTACCAAAGTGTTAGTGAAATGGAATGCAAAGCATAAACTGAAGAAGTAAACTAGAATTAGAGAAAAAGAACACAAGACTGTGATGAGTGTGTAGAGTATAGTGTATGGTATTGCTTCACTACTACTCTTCCCTTCCAAGTCTCATGCTGATGCCTTTATTTATATAAACTCGTTGTTGGTCTTCGCACGTGACTGACTTAGCACGCGTCGACTACTATTCGTGCGGTCCCACTCTAAATTACCCCAAAAAACGCAAAGATTTTTTAATACGTAAAATTTAAAAGGAATAAGTAAATTATGTGCCGCCCTAATAATTAGCAATACAAATAACTTTAAAGATATAATAACAAAAAAATTATATGTAGGCATATCAACGAGGGGGATTAGAAACAGGTTTGGCTTTCCCCATTATTGCCCCGTAAAAGTCGGGGTGATTTTAGGGGCAACATGTATGAATTATAAGACTCAACCCTATTCCGCAAGTCTCTGTCGGGTTAGGGAAACCCACGGGGATTTCGTTATTTCTATTTTTTATAACTTAAATATATAATTTTAAATAAGTCATATATATAATATATTTTAATTCAAATAATATGTAAATATAGACATTGATAATCTTAAAAAAATAAAAAAAACTTAAAAATTATATTATATTTTAAGAAAAATATATAAATTTATCTTTATTATTTAACTATTAGTATAATTACAATTATTTAATTATTATTTCTGGACGGGTTTGGGGGCGGAAAGACGGGGCGGTTTTGGGGTCAGATTTTACTTAAACCTAGTCAAAACGGGGGTTTTCCGTCAAAGTCTGGGCAAGACGGGTCAGTACCGGCGGGTTCAAATTTGATTGTCATGCCTACTTGTACGAGTTATTATAGATTATATTTATCTACAATATTATTTTTTGTTTGATGGAAAATGTATAATATATGTTTTATTGACTTGTTTTACTTTTCAAAGACAACTTACTGATAAAACAATAAAAAATATGTAATTAATATTCTTAAAATAAATTTTAAGGTTCACACTATCCCTTTATATCCCTCCTCATTTATTTCTTTGTAGTAATTTATTATTTGAAAATAAGTATGTATAAGAGTATAATTGATAAAAATAATAATAATTGTTTTTCTACTTTTAAAGTTGATGGATTAAAAGAAACAATTTTTTCTTCTAAAATGGATAAATTAAAAGGAATGAATTGAGTAATTTATTAATTAAAAATGAGTGTGTAGGTAACAGTACATAAGGTTTTTTTTACTAGGATAGTCCATGAGGGTATAATGGATAAAATAATAATAAATAATGTTTTAAATTTCTAAAGGCAACTGATAAAAAGAAACAAAACGAGTATTTAAATAGATTTATCAACTCAAGTTTTTTTTATGTAAAACAATATAATCATATATTTAAATAAGTCAATAATTGTAATTTTAAGATATTATAATAAAAATCTTATATAATAATACAAATAACATAAAAAGTTATTGTATTATTTATATTTACTTACATGAGCTTTTAAAAAAAACCTTGACAATACTTATTTAATAAAACGGTCATACTTAACTTAGACTTGATATAGATTAGGTTATATATCTTCTAGTGAAGGCAAACCTGTTTGAGCCGATAACTTGTACCGCATCACTCCCATGAGGTAATTCCAGGGTCCAATTCCCCACATATTCCCCTATAAAATACATGTGATGTCAAGTGTCAAGTACGCATTAATTACCACATTTACTGTTACATTATACTCCCTCCGTCCTATTTTACTTGACGTTTTAGTAAAAAAAAAAAATGTCTCAATTTAATTATCGTTTTATAATACCAATACACTATTAAATAACTTTTTCCAATTCTACCCTTATCAATTAATTAATGTATATTTATTGAATGATGTGTTTTTAATATGAGAGATAAAGAGTATAGTAGGGGGTTAGTTTATAATTTCTATAAAACTCATAATATTAATGATATTCCTTAATTCCCGTGTCACAACCTTAAGAGTTAAATAAAATTGGATGAAGGGAGTAGGGTTTAGATTGATTTCGACGTCAGAGTGTCTTTGTCAATAATCCCTTCTCGTTCACCAAGTAGAGCATCATCGGAGATTAACTCCGAGTACGAGATTCCCGGAACCACCGAGTCCGAGTATCATGCTCGAACAAAATATATATATATATTTAAAAAGTATATTGACACTTAAATTTATAAAATTGTATACACATATTCATACTTAATTGATACTTATACATCTAGATCCAAACTTATTATCTATATACCAAAGAGATGTGACTCAGTTGGCAACGCAGGCTGAGATTGTGGGAAGAGCTCCCGGGTTCGATCATTCGAATAGAATTGTCCCTGGTAATAGGAGATACCTATGGTTTATAAAAAATAACTAAATTTAAAAATATTAAACAAAAATTTAAATCTTAATTATAAAATATAGCTATATATATTATGCAAGTACGAGATACATTAAACAAATTCTTAGGGAGGAGTGGAGAGTCTTAATTGTGACCAAACCTCGAACAAGATTGAGGGGTGAGATACATTAAACACATGCACTCCCTCTATTTCAAGTTATCTGTCATTTAAAGCTTTTTCACACATATTAAAAAAATAATAAATAAATTAATAGATAAAATAATTTTATTAAATTATCCTTATCCGTTTTTTCAAGTGCATCAAATTTAGGGTGGATTAATACTCTCAAATGTGAAAACATAATTCTCAAAACTTGTTTCCATAAAAGTTATTTGGGGTAAAAATGGAAAAAAAATTAATATTACATTGAAATTAGAGAAAGACAATCAAAATGAAAAGAAATTTTTTCACTAAAACGAGAAATAAATTGAAATGGATTGAGTATATTAGACGGTTCATATTTATACCCACAAAATTTTATAATACTCTCCACTACTTATTTGATGAGTAAAAACCACACATGTTAATCCGTTAGGATCGTTCTAATAGGAGGAGGTGTGAATAATGTGTAAGAGATCATAAATTCAAATCTCAATACTTTGATTGTAAAAAGTAAAAGAGTTTAATATATATAATGTGGATAATATTTAATGATGTGCTACCATATTATTTATTAAATTTAATAACACAATTTTTTTTTTCAACACATTTACTCTAAATCCAATTGTTTGTGAGCAAAGATAGCAATGGATAAGGTTAGGTAAAATATTAGAATATGTATATGCAGTTGCCCCTTTATACACATCAATTTTCTATTCATTAATTTTGAGATCGGATAGTGAGTTATATATCCATTTTTCTATTCACTCAATTATAATGTTATAACACTTTTTATATTTTTTATCCATTTTCTTTTTATATTTTTTTATCTCTTTTCTTTTAAAATTTTAAAATTTATTATTTTAATACTCATCATTATCATTTAATAATATATAATTCTCAATTAATAATTAAACAATAAATAAATAAATTTAAAATTTTAAATAATATAATAATTTGTTAGTATCTCAAAATTTAAATTATATAAAATGATATGAATATTTTAAAATTATTTGGATTATTATCATTAGTTAAATAGTATGATTAGAATAATTAAATTTAATGAATTAATAATTCAAATTCAAAATATATTTCCTTTATATATATATATATATATTCAATTATATAAAAATAGATATATTTTTCATACATTACATGGGATAAAATAAAATACCATTATATACGAAATGGGTATCTATATTTAATGGGCACCTATGTGTCTTGTAATGTGTGTTTTTTTACTACAAACAAATAAAATGAAAATATGATTCTAACACTAAAATTAATTATTAAAAATAATGAAATTTAAATATATCAACTAAAAGTATAGTGCTTAATTCAAAAAGTAACAATTCTTCTAATATTTTAATTATAAAACACAATAAACATATTATGCATGTATAGATAGAATTGGATAATATAATATCCATTTCTATACCACACAACACACGGTGATTAATCGTAGTGGAGAAGAAATGTGACCTACACGGTCAATAGTTCAAATTTTATTCTCGGTCAAAATACAAAATATATTAATTTCTACATTTATACTCACAATTTTTTTTATAAAATTAATTAAGCAAACTCATTTAATGAATAAAAACTCTACCCGTACGTTATAAATAATTTCTATAGATAATCATTGGATATGAATTTAATTGAAGTATCATCCATGTCTTGGTGTCTACAAGGGATTTGGGATATTAGTTGTTGTGGTCGTGTGCAATTGTGACACGAGTCCAATGTTGCCTTGCCTGCCCATATCTCTTACTAAATGAGAATTTTTAATTTTTTATATCGGTTGATGAGAAACATTGAATTCCACCACCTGAAAAAAATTGATCACGGGTGTGGTGCTTCTTGAGACCTGTGATTGTAAACCAATGTAACTGAGGTGAGGCTTATCCAAGAAAATAAGCTATCATCGCCATTCACATTAAGTCATATATAGTAGTGCCAATTATGCTAGTTACACTACCATTTTCCATTCCCTCTCTGCTTTTCCACCCGTTCTGCTTTGCATTGGTCCTTACTCCTTAGTCCTTAGCCAAAAATGTGTTGAAGAAATTATCCAATAGTGCTTTATCTACAAGAGGACTTCATCAAACCAAGAAAGTGATTCATCCATAACTTTTCAACTAACCAACATAACGATGCTTAACTAATGACAACACCCCTTTCCCTTAACCACCATAATAAAATATTTAAAAAAGAAAACATAATTCTTTCCTAGAAAAGAAAAAGCAGAGTGGGGAACTCATTGTCTTTGCTTTACCCCCTTACAGGGCCACAATGAAAGAATGGAATATGAATCTTACCCTTGTGCATGCCTTTAATTAGGTTCACCCCCTAAAATAGAAAGAGGCACCTCACCGTCAAAATTCAGCAGGGAAAAAAAATGAGGATGCTACAATTAATTAATTGTCATGAATGGGCACCCCTGACAGAATTTGTTACTATTTCGTTTTGTGTTGAAAATTAATTTTGTTTATAGAGCAAGTTATGGGTAATAGCAGAAGTTACTTCAGATGGTGCTCCACTGATATTGAGCATTGTGCATTGATGATTGAAAAGAAAACATATAAGTGGGTAGTGTCTAATAGTATTACTACATTGTGCCCTCATCCACCCTCCCTTACTCGACACTCTTGTTGTTCACATAGGAAACATTTGATTTTTATTTCACACGCTCCTTCCCATTCCCCATATCCTTTCTCCCTCAATTCTTCAAGCATCTTGTCCCCAACCCCCATCTCACTTATTGCACCACCCTTACTTCTCCTAACTCCAAGGACCCCCCATGACATTTAGAGCATGTTCGATTTAGCATCCGGCTATAGAAATAGTTGTATTAAATAATCCAAATTTGAGTTTTACCAGATTAATTTCAACGCTAAACCATAAACAATTACACCATTTGCTAATTTCTCAAGGTTTTGAAATGATCATGTGTCATATATATGTTAGGCTTAATCTACACAACAATTTTTTATGGGGCTTGATTATTTGTTATTATATATGCATTGATTAATTGGGGACATTTTGTTTGTATCTGTTTTATTTGCCAGGATTACTGGAACTGAACCCATGCCTTTATGCTAATGGTTATTATATTAGTTTGAGTATCAATCCCAAAATAGCCTTTCTGGATGTTCTTGTTTAGCTTTTATTAACACTTTGTCTACTTCTTGCCCTCCCACATGTTTATAGACTATAAATAAACTCATAATCACTCACTCTTTCTTATTGGGGGATTGAGCTTATTGTGTATAAAATTTAATGTGAACTTCCCGCATGCTTGCACGCGCGTTTAAAGCATGTTTTTGTGTGTTAGTGAGTGTACTAGTTGTCTTACTATCTTAATATAGTAACATGATTATAAAATCAAAATAATTAAGTCTGGAAACTGTCAAACTGGACTTAATTTGATTTGGTAATGCAGACAAAGAATAAGGAATTCTACGCATATACTTGGAATTTTCTGAAATATCTTTTCTAAGTCTTCACGAGTTTTAAGATTTTTGGTCTGTGCAAGTCCTTTTGGTTTTAGGGAGGACTAAAAAATTGCTAACAATAAGGGAAATGATTCTTGCAGAGGTGTTAAAATATACTCCTATATATCAGTGGTATTGGAAAAGTAGAAGTTTGTAAAGTTTATATTTATGAGTCTGGAACTTATGAATTTAGTTAAACACGTATACCACAGTATCTGTTTGTGTAGAGTTAGAGTATGTTTGGTTTAGCGTTGAAACGTGGTAAACTTACGTTTCCAACGATAGAAATAGTTGCATTGGGGAATCCAAACTCAAGTTTGGTCAATTCCAATGCTAAACCAAACACACTTTTAGCGTGTGTTTGTTTTCTAGTTGAGTGCTAAATGTACTTTTGATCCCCAAACAACTATTTGCTGATCTTCCTTACCAAAGGGATTTTGGAAATTCATACATGCCATCATAAACACATAGACAAACAGACTCTTTTATTATGAGCATGTTTGGTTTAATATTGAAATGTGGTAAAATCACGTTTCAAACGTTAGAAATAGTTGCGTTGGAAATCCATACTTGAGTTTGGTCTGTTTCAACGTTAAACCAAATACATAATACACACCTATGAGAGTTACACGTTTTTTGAATTGTGACTAGCTAACACCCCGTACTAGTACATTATTTTTCTTTTTCCCAACTCACCCTATTTATAAGAAATCAAGCATGTATCACTTAAATAAATCTCCGTTGATTTACCAAGGACACTGTTTAGGTTGCCTCTCTCAACATTTTAGTGTATTAAAAAATCACATTTTTGTGAATATATCACTTTCATTAATGTAACAACATCTGATTGATGATACTATATAAAGGTTTGTACTTTCAGCTGGTCAAAATTAAACCTGTTTTAAATTTGTGGCAGTTTTTCTCAATACTGGATCAAAGTTCCTTAAAAACACAGTTAATTTAATGTGACTATTTCTGATAATGGTTATGAGTGTTTTTCTAAGAATTAAAAAAATATATCATGAAGGTATAGCTCTCATAAATTTGAATTGTTTGGGAATACTCATGAAAACTTTTATATCTTACATGTCTCTTCTCCATGCAAGAATCTTTGAAGTTAAATAGTATATAAACCCTCTGTACTTTCGGTTGAAATACAACTTTATTAAAAGAAAAAAAAAAAAAAACCAAAGTGGGAAGAGTTGCATGATTATGGAAGTCCCAACCAAAAGTAGAGGTGCTTTTGGAAACCAATTCTGCAGAAATTTGAATATGAGTAGGCCATCACAAGACAAGAGCAGCAATACAACGCTGTAAAGTGTCTTGTAAATTGGTGTCACGAAATCGTGCCCAACATAAATACCCAGAAAATTAAGAGCGAATAGTACAACGGCAAATAAGTTCATGAACTTACAGAGTGTGTTAATTGTGAAATTTTATGAAATATATATAGGAGAGTAATGCACAACCATCCAAATTCCAATCCTGCCTATTTCTTTAATGCAATATTCGTTTTCCAATGCATGATTTTGCTTATCTTTTTGCCATGAACTCCCCATAACTCTCTGGCTTTTCTCTGCTCTCGACAGAGTATGGTGAAATCCTAGCTGAAAATAAATTATATACAATTAAGGGCACCGTTATTGCTTTGTTGCTACACTTGTTTCGTGAACTATTGTACAAATTTATTTGGTTACTCTTCCAGTTTAAAATAAATAAATAAGTTGTTGCCCGAAAAATTATTTTAAATTTTTTATCGAAGTTTCATAACCGAGTTTCAACAATAAACTATAGCACAATATATGTATAAAACATTTAAATGTTATGGTTTGATATGGACATATTGTTATCGGTATTGTATGGCAATAAAATATGATAACAAAAAGCACAAGTGTGTATTGTGATTTTATAAAAATATAGCCACTTGTCTACCGTATTATGAAAGAGAAGGGATGGATTTTATATGAGTTGTATTACACGTACATAAAACGGTGTTAACACTGTTTTTACCACTGTGTCACAGAAGCTCAATAAAAAAAATAGAAAGAGAATGCGGGGGTTTGCGCACAGGGGCGGTGTGGTAAAAACAGTGGTATGTATGCGTGACATTACTGATTTTATATTTGTGTATAATTTTAACATTTTTACAATATTGATAATTGTAGACAAAATATTGTTTTTTTTGTTGTATAAACTACAAGTATCCTTCACAGGGGAAATCATGTTCGAGCCGAGAACATCTACATAATAGGGCTAGCTCTCCTAGCGGAGATTTTTTCCATCCACAAAACTGGATTCGGACAATCAAGCACGTGTCATTTGAACTAACCCCCGTTGGTCAGAGGTGGCAAAACGGGCCACCGAGACAAAATGTAGGAGCATGAATATATATATCATCCAATCAAACATGTACCACTTCAAACAACGTTTTAATTTACTAGTAAAATATAAATACAGGAGCATGAATATATATATATATATATATGAAACTAACAAATAGTTATAATATATATTCCCAACATTTTACAGCGCGGGGTTTTGGGAATCAAGCAAGAGGGGTTACAAGAGTGTGTTTACATATTTTTTTATTTAAGTCCCGCTAAATATTCCCAGTTAATTTTCAAGTTATCTTTGACCACGGTTTATATGCTAAATTGTATATGCTACATCCATTTATGTGTGGTTATACATGTCCACAATTTAATAATCGTGGTTTATTTATCATCCACGTTTTATGCACCATGGCCTAATATAAATAAACCACGGTTCACCTTTTAAATTTTAAAAGAATGGGAAATCGTATATATATATTTGGCTACGGATATAAAAGCGTGGTCTATGTCACGTTTAAGCCACGATTATTTACCCGTGGCAAGAAAACTGTGGCATAAAGTAAAAAATGTTGTAATGTTACAAGAATAACATAATTATATTAACATCTACTATGCACTAACAGTGCAAAAAAAAATTACAGCGACATGCAATAATGTGTTACCACATCATTTAATGAATATGACATCTCATGCATTTTAAACTCATTAAATGATGTATCAACGTATTATTGGATGACTGTGTAATTTTGTTTAACATTGACAATGTATAGTTATTAAATTTAAAGTCTTGATAGTTCTAATATCAAATATATTTAATATCAATTAAATAGAAATTTAGATACCAATGAACATTATGGCCCTTTTAGTAATTATAACTCCAAACATGATTTAAATTGATATCATCCAAACAACATTCATATTTTTAAAATCACATTTGCAACAAATTATCTAAACATAAAATCACATTTATGGAAAATCAAGTTTACTCGAAATCACGTTCAATAAAATCACATTCATTTAAACTTAATTAAAATTGTAAACGTTAACCCAAACACACACCATTCGCCGGATGCATAAAGAGAAAAACACGAAGCAAGTGTTCTAGCTCTGAATTTTCTTTCTTTTTTAATTCATATGTAATATGATTTTATATTACATAAATAGATTTTTATAGTAATTTGCAATAATCATACAAGTGTGTATGTTATAGGGAAGGATGAAATTACACCGCATAATTATAAAATAATTTCACTCATTAATTATGATCCATTGATCTTATTTCTTATTTACAATTACATCTAATGGCTAATTTATTCCAATTAGAAGATTACATGATTGCCCTAATCCCACAGTTAATGATTTGTATGTGCCTCTCTTTGCATCACCATCGCTCCAATTACATCAAGTCGGACGGGTAGTTCAAATTATCAGTTCTACTTAATTAGTCTTTTTAAAAGTTGAACATGGTCTAAAAACTTATTTAAAAACCTACTTTTGTATTAAAATATTTAAATGAACAATAAGCACGTATCAAATATGATAATAAATTTAATTCTATGTAAAACAACTTGTTCAAGTACGTGTTCGGTTTTCTATTAGCACTAATTTTGCTTTTCAAATGTAAAAGCATGCTATACTAGTTGTTGCATGTTCATCAAACCTAAGCTCAAATGTTTTCCACACATGCACCGAATATTTATAGCATGTTTGGTTAAGATTTCGGTTTACAATTTTAACTGGTTTGTTTGGGTAATTTCGACTGCATAGGGAATCGATTTTGCTGCTTTATATACATGGTTGCTTTGAATTGATTTACAATATGATTTTGAGAAAATACGTTTTCAGACTTTTACATTATTACCCCTATTACAGACTTTTACATATATACGCTTTGCTTTTACATTACTACCCCATTTTAATAATTTTATTTCCAAAAGTGATTTTACTTTATCTAATCCAAACAAAATCAATTTGTGCCAAGCAACTTTTATAATTAGGTATCCAAACAAAAATCAATTTTACCCAAATCATTTCCTGCAAACTGTAAACCAAACGGGCACTTAAATAACCTAATAAATATACAATTTGAAGCTATTATCATAAAAATATAATATTATAATAATAGCTTATATTATTTATTATCTATATTTATTTAAATAAATCCATTTGTTCGGTTTAAAATCTGATCATTTTAATTAAATAATTTTTTTAAAAATGATTGAATTATGTATTTTAGTCAATAGATTTAATTTGACCTTATTAAATATAGTGCTCACTCAACCACACACCTTTACAAAGCCACCTAGCTTAATTTCACCCTTCGTTGTAGTAACTTCATTTGACTTGAAGTAGATTTATTTAAAAAAAATTGGATAATTTTGTAAAGATTGTAATGATGCATAATGATGAACGTTGAATGAGACAGGAAGCACCCACCAGGTAAGTTAATGCTCCATCAGATTCAGATGCACTCATTCATGCCCAGTGATATTGTGGTGCTCTGCCCAGTAACACGCATAATCACTCTTTAGCTGCCAAACAAGGCTTTCTGACACTTGTCCCCACCTCGGAGAGTGTTAATTTGTGGCTCTCAAAATCTTTTTGTTTTTGCACATTATTACTATTATGTAACTAAACACACCACACCACAACCCAAAAATGCAATTACATGCATTTTTGTTTTGGTCACCTCTTCCCCCCAACAAGATGCGACGTTTCCTGGTTCCACCCCAAGTCACAACTTTCCTTTTCATCGTCTTTCTCTTAAGTTAGATTCTCTCTTAGAAATATTATTACTCATTTCCCATGATCATTTTTT
Organism: Sesbania bispinosa; assembly: GCA_026901365.1. Classification (NCBI taxonomy): domain Eukaryota; kingdom Viridiplantae; phylum Streptophyta; class Magnoliopsida; order Fabales; family Fabaceae; genus Sesbania; species Sesbania bispinosa. Next base: position 66,863 of record QLOH01001056.1, read on the forward strand.
TTTTCTTTACCCTTTTTTATGAATGGTCTCGTAAAGGTGGAACTGAGCTAAGGGAATAAGGACCCTCTTCTTCCCTGTCCCAAATTAAAGCAAGCATTTAGGCTAAAAAGTCTTTGTTAAGCTTACTAACAAAGATGATGGCTTTGTTTAATTTTGGTCATTTGGTGCTTTTTGACCTTGTTTGTCACCAATAAGCATGGCTTTTAAGTTTCAACCAAAAAAAAAAAAAAACTAGCTAGGAAAGTGGTGTGGGTCATGTTATTTTGTTTTTTTTCAAAAGTTTTGTTTGGCTAGCTTCTCAGTCTCATCACTTTGGGAGCGTAATTACTGTCAATGGTTGTGATGCAAAAAGGGGGTTTCATGTGGCTGAATGATAGAACGGGTAGTTAAGGTTACAAATCAAGCTTTCGTTTGTCGAGTACTCTTCACCGACCAAAAGGACAATTTACCTTTTTATTTTATGCCTTTCATACTCTCAGTCTCCTGCGGTCCCGCCTATATATCAGTGTGTTTGTATAAATACCTAATATGGGAAATTTTGAATTTTTTCATAGTAGTTTTTCTCAAGTAAAAAAAATTAAATGGTTAATTATAGCAAAATTTACCACGATTTACCCAAAGTTAGTTAATTTTATTTTTAATCTTTCTTTTATCAAAACATAGCGTTCTCATGTTATTTAGTATTTACTATCTTACAATTTACAAGAGAAGCAAATTCAACTCAATCAAAAGTGCGCATTCTCTTACACTGTGTTTGGTAGGGTAAATAGAAATAGGGTAAAGAGAAATAGGAAAGAGAAAAATGGAGTGAAAAGAAATAGGTGAGAAATGGAGAAGAAATTGAGTTGTTTGGTAGGAAAGAAATAGTGATGAAATAGGATGGAGAGAAATGATATTTTTGTTTGGTAGGAGAGAAATAGAGAAGAGAGAAATTGAATTATAAGATATAAAGACTAAAATGCCCCTATTTAAGTATTGATAAGTAAATTTTATAAAATAATTAAAATATTTAACTTTATATAAAATATGTAAGTAATTTATGTAAAATTAATAAAGTTATATAAAAAACTAATAAATTTATAAGTTTAAATACTTAAATAATTAAGTATGATACATCTATTATACTGAAAAATAGTTTCAATTAATTTTTCCTAAAGTGAACAATAACACCCTTCTCTTAAGATTCATTTCTCACTGCAACAATAACATCCCCTTTCTCCCCCTCCCCTTTCTCCCTTCTCTTACGATTCATTTCCTCGGCATCCTGCTATATAATAAGGCTTTTGATCTTCCTCGGCTTCCGACTCAAGGGCAAGCTCGTCATAAAAAAATAAGACTCCACTTTTCACCTCTTTCTTCGCTGTTTCTCCGCAATTTTGCGGAGAAATGCTACCATATGGGTCCCACAAACTGAACAATTTTCTCTCCTCTAATTTCTCTTTTATCAAACACAATTCCTATTTCTCTCCCTCCTATTTCTCTTCTCTCCACCCAAATTTCTATTCAACTAAACAAAGTGTTAATTTAGGGTGCAATTTGTTACCCTCCATCGAGAGAGGATTTTGGTTACTTTTTGTTATTTTTTTTATTGAATGGAGGTATAAAGACCAAAACTACATAGAAACAAATCGTGTACTTCGTCCTAAATTATTTCGAAGACATAAAGTAGATTTTAAATTATACACATGTGTATTGCAAATGAGAATGTGAAAAACAGAAAAATACAATAAAAAAAATACAGGATAATGGTTATAAGGGTCAAAAAGTCTTTTCAAAAATTAAAAATATGAATTCTAATAATTAAATATTATCCGTAATTATAAAAATACCAAGACCATTTAAGAAAATTGAGAGAAATTGATTAAATGATTAAAGAAGGTACCAAAACCCTCTCTTACTAGAGGGTGCCTTAGAATTTCCCCTTAATTTATACCCCTTTTATTAACTTTTACAGTTATTATGCTGGGATAAATTACACCTTTCTCATTTACGTAATATTAATTAAATTATAGAGTAAATCGTCAATTTGGTCCCTGAAAGTGTAGCTCGCTGTCAAGTTAGTCTCTGAATTGGCAGAAACTAAAAATTAGTCCCTGAAACTGTATTTCATCCGTCAAAGCAGTCCCTCTGTTAACAAAAACAAATCTTTCAGGGACTACTTTGATAGTGGTTTGTTAGTTTTAGGGACTTATTTGATTTTACGTACTAAAATTTGAAGGATTAAAATGACAGTAAGTATCAACTTACAAGGACTAAAATATACTTCTGTTAATAGAGGGACTACTTTGACGAATGAAATACAGTTTCAGGGACTAATTTTTAGTTTCTGCCAATTCGGGGACTAACTTGACAGCGAACAACACTTTCAGGGACCAAATTGACGATTTACTGTAAATTATACTAACATCCCTTTTCCAATTTCTTTTTTTTTTGGGTGAAACATCGATCCTTTCCAAATTTAAAAGAGTATCACATTACACTCTCCTCAATTTTCACTACACTTTAGGGGTGTTCAAATTCAATCCAATCCAATTGAAACCGCAACAACCGATCCAAAAAACTGAAAACCGAAAAAATCGCAGACCGCAAAAAACCGAAAATTTTAATTGGATTGGATTGAATTTCGGATTTGCCTATGAGAACCAATCCAATCCAAACCGATCCAAAGTTTTATGAACATATTGATATATTATCATTATTGATATTATTTTCTGTGATGATGTAAAAAATTTATTATTGTGTAACTATATTTAACAAATAATATTCAATAATGGGATTGGAAGCTATTGAGTAATTTGTATGTTATAGAATAAGATAAAATAATTGCATGTTTTTATCATAATTTTACTTTCATAACTTCATTTTTTAGTTTATTTGAGAAACCGAAATCCAATCCAATCCAAACTGACTAAAATTGGATTGGATTGGATTGGATTTGGAAAAAAATCAAAACTGATTGGATGAATAAATAAGAAAACCGAAATTATTGGATTGGATGATTTTTCCCTCAAAACCAATCCAATCCAATCCGTGAACACCCCTACTACACTCACCTCTTATTATTAAACCCATCATTTTTTCTCAATGAGAGATTAATATGGATTACATTTTAATCAATTTCAATATAAATGAACCTTTTAACAATGATAGAATAACTATGAACGAGTCTCTCAACGAATTTTTTTTTTCTACAATTTTTAATGTCATTGATAGAGTAAAATGTCCAAATTAACTTTAGAAGATAACAAGAATTTTTAAATGTCCAAATTAACAAGTTTGAAATAGAGTAAAATTTAACACAATTTATCTCTTAAAATGAGACTATGATTTTTAAAATTACAAGAATTGATAATGTAATTTAAATATCTCTATTTAAAAATGGGAGTATATAATTTACCCTAACTTTCCTTTTTCAAACTAAAGTGGAGGCCAAGGGAAGGAATTTCTTATTCCAAGACAAGACATGCAATTATGAAAAGAAAAAGGTCGACTATGCGAGCTAGATCTAATTATTTTATTTCATTGATCTAATGTTATTAATGTATAAAATAAAATATTTGCCTTGAATTTTGTGTTGCGTTGCATCTTAAAAGTTAATTTTCTCTCCAAATTAAATATTATGCTTTTTTATAAGTTAGGTTATAATTAATTAATCTACTTTTTCGTTTAGCTTACTCACAATTAATTAACACCTTCAATCATATACCTATCTTTAATGATTCCTACCTTTATGTATATTTCACATATGTCTTATTTTATTAATTTTATAATTTAAATTTCAAATCAATACATATCTTATATTTTATATTTAAATGTTAATTTTTAATAATTCTATCAAGTAAAATATATGTGGTACATAATTTTATTATAATAATGAAATTTATTTTTTATTTTGTAATTCAATAATATGGATATCTAGTTAACTATTACATAAATTCATATATAATTAATAAATTTATAATCTAATCTTGATTCCAACGTGTTACATGACTTTTTAACACCAAGTACATCACCCCCTTTTGTTATTATTTTTAATTTCTTTAATTATTTTTTAAAATATTTTTATTTATCCAATCATTATTGTTTTCGGTTGTAAATATTATAATTTTTCATAGCTATAAATTTAAAGATTATAAATTTAAAACTTAACATACCATATTAAATTAATAAAAAATGTCTTGATTCACACCATACTCATTTTTCATAATTTTCTTCAAAATTTTAAAACTCCCATTTCTTTAACTTATACATATTTCAGTAATAATTTTAAGTGTTGTTTTTTTCTTTTAATTTAGATTTTATATTTTAAGAATACCATAGTGATTAGTGAATATGTGATAGTGCCTAGCTAGTATAATTTTGAATTGCAATAGTGGCTGTCCTGACTATATTATGTTCTGATGGCCGTAATTGATGCAATATTATGAAAACGATATAACTATAAAAACTGTCATATATATGCTTATTCATATTGTCGCCAGAAAACCCTCCCTCATGTTGTAGACATTCTAATTATAAAACTTATTTCATAGACCAAAGATATATAACGCGTTATTTTGTTGTTGGAAGTGACATTTTAAGGGACAACAATAGAGTGTCGACTATGCATTGTGTAAGCTCTTTCTTACACGGTAAGATAAGGCAGACACGCTTTTATGGAAATTTCACGCATCAATTAATTTGGACTTCATGTAAGCATTTTAACGTGGCCTTTGTCTTGACCTTGCCTAATACCTTAAAGACAAGATTAATTTGCCAAGTAACGTCTAGTTTCCTTGTATATATGATTTTACACATGCTTTATCCTTAGACTGCTGCAACAATTTGAACAAATCGCTGCCGAAAGTTTAAGGAAATTAAAAAAACTATTCTAACTTTTGTGGAGAAGATCCTGAAATTAATATAACACAAGTCGTTTTCTGTCTCCTCATGGTCTATTGTTCAATTAATTCACGTCAATCAATGTTCTCTTACTTGAATTCCACCCCAATCTGCAGCATCACCATATATATTAATTTCCTTGGAAATTCAATTCTGGGTTTCTTTTTGTCACTTTATCAAATTTTAACTAAGTTAAGTTACGCTCAATATATATTTGATTTCTGTTTAAATCACATTAAAGATAGATGTGAATCCATGTAATGTTATTTTTATTAAAATTCACATTTATAACATGATTTTAACGAAAACAAAATACGTCGTTAAAATTTCTTGGACACTTTCGGTTGATTATGTGGTGAATCTAAATATGCAATTAGAATATGTAAGAATGTCTATGATGATTAAGTCTGTTAAGTGTGTGTTTGGTTTCACTCTAAAATTACGTTTTAAACGTGAATCCAGACCAATGTTATTGAAAGTAGTATTGTTTGTCCGGATCCACATTTAAAATGTGATTATATTTCGGGATCAACCAAACATGCTATAATTGTATGTTTGGAATTGCATTTCTCAAATGATGAACACATGTTTCCTTTATGCTACTAGTTGTAGCTTCTAATTAACGGACTCCAATACAAGTATGTATGGTATATTTGGTTTACACTTATTTACATTTGAAATGTGTATTTGGACCAACATTGCTCTCGAGCGTGTTTGGTTAACATCATAACATGATAAACTCATATTTTCAAAATATAGTTGCGTTGAGTAATTTAAATTTGAGTTTAGTCAGTTTTCAACATTAAATTAAATTTACACAATAACATTAACTTTAATCCAAGTTTGAGATGTGATTTTGATGCATCACTTGCTCAACTTTGGTAGAGATTAATTCAGTGAAATGGTTTTTTTTTCTCCCCTTTGCGACACTAAAATTGAATACATATACATACATAGTGAACGGGTTTCTAGAGCTTTATAGTTTATATTATCATCACACACATTATATCTACAATTGAAAACAAGGAAATGCATTTGGTGATTGAATTTTCATTCAGATAATACATTAATTAATGTGGATAGGATGGATGTTGGATCAAAAGCTTAGGAATCAAATAAAAAGCAGTCTAGTGTAGCTGCAGATATGATGATGAGTGTGATAATAATGTATGTACCACACCATTAGGAGTAGTGTCACAAATCCCTAGTGTTTCCTGAAAAATATTTAGACAAAGATAAAGGGTGGGAAAGTTTTTTGGCAAGGTAGTGCTTGGCATGTTCTAGCATATTTACGGTGGTAGAAGAAGACGACAAACACTGCAATATGTGTGTTGTGTGCATTGATTGGTTATTTTTGACATTGAGGTCCACACACATAGCATAACCCATGTCTCTCTGCTAGCTGCTCACTAGTACTAATATATTATGCCACGCGGTAAAGTAAAGAGTAATAAGCAATAAAAATCATGTCTGATCCTTCTCCATTCAATGGGGATCTTACACGTGTCATCCCACTAGGACACAGCTACTACTACTCACCCTATCCCTCTGTCTCTGCCACAATAACCTCATCAATTACTGCTACAATCATGATTCATCATTTCCCATTTCTTGCATGTAATTGCAGACATCACAGTACTACTCTTTCTATTCTTCCCATTACCATGGAAATGAACCAACTCTATACTATCTAGATAAGGTTGCAATTTAATTCGGTTAACTTGTTTCAAGGAATCCCCCTCTGCCTCACTCTAAAAAAATTTCACTCACTAGTGTATGGTGATTTTCTTTTTCAATTGAGCTGATAAATTTTAGTTGGAGAATATTCCTCAATCCTCATCATATTTCTTCAATTTGGATTGGCATTCCAATCTCTGTATTTTGTTAATTTCAGTTATTGTTTTCTAACTTCTGTTATTTGCATCTTCTTGATGATTTTGGACCTATTACGAGGTATATTAACAGTTAAGACTTTTCATCTCTTTTTAAGAGCATATTTAGTGTGGATTGAACCTAAAGCTCTTCCCATAATTTCAAACTATCTTATCAACTGAGTCACAATTCTTTGATTGTACTATCATAGATTGATACTATCTAGTACTTATAATAAGACAGAACCTCTTTTGTACCTAAATATTTTGGCAATAGTAAAACTAATAACCAACTTTGTGATTTTTTTCACCTCTCCAAAGTTCATAGAGTTATATATATTTTTTTAGATTGATTTCCTAACACACTTGCTAACCCTTCTTACAAACGGGACAGAGTGATAATTTTGTGATTCCTTGTTACCATGAGTAATGATATATCCAAAGCCTGATTTCAAGGAATCTGAACTATATATGTGAGTAAAGTGAGAATATAATCTAAATTGCATTGTTTTTTGGAGCCACCTTGGTCAATTTTGTCTACTTGTTTAAATTCGATGGTATTATACACAAAGAAACAGTAGGCTTTTCTAGCTGATTTTGGTGTCGACAAAAGGCATAGCATTAGATGAAATGATAAGTTTTGAATTTTCATTGGTCGATCGATATTCGAAACAATATAATAAGAACGTAAATTCATGCATTCTAGAAGTTTTTTTTTTTTTTTTTTCTAAATATGGGAGTACATAGTAGAAACTATTTTTTTCTTAAAGATACAATAACAAAAGCTCATAATTAAGGACAATTAGTTGATTTGGTCCTGAACTTGTGTCCTTTTAAATATATAATTAATAAGAATTTAATGTTCGTTATCAATATTAGCTTCTCTTTTGACTGATATGGATCAACAACATCCACTTTGTTTAGTGCATTTGTCTTGCAAACTTCTCAGTTTCAAACAGACATACACAAAAAGCTTCTTTAAAATCATGGAAGTCTGAGAGGGAGCACCTTTTCTATTCCTATTCAACAATGAACAACTTTAAAGGAAACGTGATTATAAAAAGTATTCACAGATAGATCACTTTATTTTATTTTTTTCCCTTTCTCTGTTTTTATTTGACAGTTCCATATACGTAAATACTATAATTTTGAATCTAGTCAAAGAAGTACTCGATCCAAAGCAAGGAACAATTAATGATATGTAATCAATTGGGTTGCATGTGCTTTTGAATTTGATTGCTTTCAACAGAGCACTTGAAAATTGTAGAATATGAATATCCCTTGCATACCCACATTTTTGGATTGGGAGCTATGACATACCACAAGTCAAATTTAAGGGAAAGCCTTATAATATGGGAGAACAAATTGAATTTGTTAAAATAATAAAGGATTATACCAGAAAGCCTTACAAATTGGAAGAAGAGATTCCAGATATATATTCATTATAAACATATTTAATCAAACTGAACACACAATTGTATTGTATTACTAATTAATATATTACTATAATGCAAATAGATGCAATCCATAACTCCACAGGACTAATTAGCCCCTCAAATATTCACAAAATCTGCAGGGTCAAAATGGCCAAAAAAAAGGTAATAAAACTATAAATTGATCAGCAGGTGCATCGAATCTTTGGGGGGGGGGGGGGGGGTGTTAGTGAATCTATCATATATATACTTTTAATTTTAGTCACTCAAACACTAAAAAAATGTTAAGGGATTATATATACCAGAAAAAGAAATGTTACCAGAATTATATATGTTGAATTGAAGAGCGAGCGATCATTCCGGAAGAAAAGACAAAAAGCAAAGGGTGCACTTGAACATGGAATGCAGTTGATATGGGTTCGTTAAAGACTATTTGTCACCAATTTTTGGGACAACCTGATAACTAATTAATTGCAATTCTCAGCACCGCCTAAGCAGCTTCTCGGAACTTTCTTTACTTTTTCTTTTTTATCTAGTTTTCTCGTGTATAATGTCAGCATATTTGATGTATATTTTTGCTAATAATGTTTCTATAGTTTAGTTTGAACCTTAAACTAATTAATTATTGGCAAGTTCAATAATATAATTATAGGTTGGTGTAATTAAGGAGGCAGAGGACGAGGAATCTTAACAGATACATTGAAGGCGTGGAGTGAATTATGCAAGTTCAATTTAACAAAATGTTGAATGTATGAGGCAAGCATGTAAGCACTGTGATATCTAAGCATAGACCATGATAGTAAATGATAACTATTTTTTGTATTGTTAATTTGTGTTAAAATTTTCTGTTTGGCTTAGCTTGCAAGACAGATTTCCAAGGGTATACGATGTTAGGGAGTCAGCTAATCTCTTACATGCATGCACTCTCTAATCATTACCTTTAATCTATTTATTCAAAACTTATGACTGTGTGACAACTTTAATTTGCATGACATAAATACTTTATTGGAACTTGGATTTAGTAACGTTGAATTGAATCTATAAGTTAATAACAGCAATTACATTAATTATAATCAGTTAATTAGTGGAAGAATTTGAAAAGTTTGATAAAAGCCGAAAGAAGAGCGGAATATATACCAGATGCATATTTGATGTTTTAATTTTGGCATGGAAAATGGGTTGGTAATGGTTACAAAAGGTTTGTAAGGCAACTTGGTTGAAGAATCTTTTGTGGAACTTTTGGTAATGTCGGTCAAAAGAATATGCTCATGATTCCCATGCCGTGGTGATTCCATATCGAGTAATATTTTTCATATAATAAAAAATATACAATAACTATTACAATATATTTTTTTTCTCTATATTTCTTCATCATATCATCTATCACATCCTACATTTCTCTCTCTTACTTTTATTTTTTATTTTGTCTTTTTATGTTGTATTGTTATAGTGATGTATGAAAAACATTACTCTTCCATTTATTTGTGGGTCGCTCAAACTTCCTATCTCAACTACTCTTAGGACCCACGTTAGCCATTTCTAAAATTTTCACCATTTATAGATTACTGATATCGATGTTATATGCAAAGACAAGTTTCTTAAATATACCTCTGACTTATCTCATTACCATTGATCTCTCTCTCTCTCATTCTCTTTTTTCCACCTTTTTTTTTTCAAAATATAATGGTATGGTAAGATAAAACTCACGACTACGTGATAAGTAATTAGAAGACCCAATTAAATCCCTTTTTACTAATTCATTTTGACTAACACGTAGTAGTTGTCATCAATGTTTGTGTGTATGGTCTTGCTAGGGTACCGCGCAAAAGAATGGGTTTGGCAGTTTTGATAGCTTAATCTTTAATGTGTGACCAAATAGATAAAAAAACAACATTTAATTATAACACTTAAATATTTACATTTTTATAATTAAACTTTCAATTATTTTATTTCCCTTATTTTATTTAGTATCATTGTTCTTTTAAATTTATTTTTTTATTAATTCAAATTTACTTAAAGTAAATAATACAAGATTATTAAATTGAATTAAAATTATTGGAATCACACTATGGTTAAAGAACCCTTATAGTATTGTCTTCTCCCTCGTACCCTCCTTTGATGATCACTATGTAGCATGTAAGCTTGGGAACAATGTAAACTTATTTCTTACACTTTTTCTAGAATATTTATCCCTATTCCCTACCCCTCTTTTCCATTAAATGTTGCCCTAAAATCGAAATCGAACCAAATTTGAAGGAAGCATACAAGAAGCGAATTGAAATGAAATGCACAGATTCATTTGAAATTCCCTGATTTTAAATGCACATATTCATTTGACTTATTCATTTCACAAGTATAGAATGTGCAACCGGTTTTTCTTCTTACTAAATCCCTTATTTTAGAGTCTAGGTTTTTTTTTCTTTGAATCAAATTTTCCCCTTTGTATATTTTCAAATATTATTTCTTTAAAGTAGAATTGAAATTTTTATATTTTTCTTCTACGTTTTTTAAGATTGCATATTCAATTCCCCCATAACCCGTCCCCCAAATTTGATTGTTGAGTTTGAAATGTGTAAATGTTGACAAAAAAAGGTTTATACGTGTTTCTTCTAAATTTAAAATACGTGTTTCCGTATTTTAATTTTTAAAAAATAATCATCTTTTTTTAAATGAAATTAATAAACTATATTTTAAATTTTATAAAAAATGTTTTTAAAAGATTGAAGTAAAAAAAATTATAATAACTAAACATTTTTATGTAAAATTGTAAATAGTATTAAATGTTTTAGTTAAATGAAATTCATTTTTCTATTAGTCAAAAAATCAAAGGTACCAAGCCCTTATTTTTTGAACGGGTATAGTAGAAATCATCTTGTAGGTATATCTCATTCCAATAGTATTTTTTTTGTTAATGTTGGTATTCATATTTGACTTTAAAACCTTTATTTTATATTATTGTATTTTTAAATAACTTAATTATAATCTCTAACATTAATTAAATATATTAAATTGTTGATTTCATCCGTCCTTTTATTAATCAATTTCAATAACAAACTTAATCGAGGCAATTAATATAAGAAACTATGGTTAAAATATTTGAAGCATGAGATACTCACTCCGGACACGAATATAAGGAACAAAAAATTCATATATGGTGGTCCAAAATATAAGCAAATCTTAACTAATTTTACCTTAATGACCTAATACCAAAATACTCTTTATTTAAATTCATATTTTATTTCCAATGACTCTAATTAATGTGTCATGTAGAGAGAGTATTTCCACTAGGAATATATTTCAATAAAATTAAAGTCTTCCATAAAGGGCATTTTAGAGAAATACAATCCATTTTTAGATGGCATTGAGAAAATTTAATGAGGTTAACTAATATTTTTAATTAATGTGAGTTGATTTTTTTTTTATATTCGAGTCAAGAGTAATATAAACAATAGTTTTAAAAGTGGAGGCCAAGACCAAAATTGACAATTAATATTAAATACATGACCAAAGAAAAACTTTTTTTCTGTGAAAGGTGAAAAAAAACTTTTTTTTTTGGTCGTGAAAATCATTCAATTGAAAAGCCAACAGGCTGGGCCGAAACGGCACTTACATCAAACGAAACCCATTATGTTTTTTACGTTTAGATCTGCCAAAGACAATTATAGTTTAGAAGTCCACAAACTAGCCATTTGCAATAGGTTCTCTGTCAAGGCCTAAAAAAAGGTTCCAAGAAAAGGCCTCAAAAAAACAATATTTTTCACCGTTGGAATGTTGGGCCATTGCTTTTCCCACCAGTTTTTTTATTATTCCAACTCCCATTTTTTTAAAAATATTGCAAAACCCAAAAGCCCTTCAGCTAATTAGCTTACGGACATTCCGGACAGCTTTGTCCGTAAACCATTTTTTAAAAAATAAATATTTGTATTTTTTAAGATTCCCACACCCATTTTTACTATTTGCACCCCCATTATTGTTTGTATTTTTTAAGATTCCCATCTTACTCCCAACCCACTTCCACCTCTCAACACCCCACCACTCTATTAATTTTTTTTTCTCTTTAAAAAATACATCCAAAAATTAATTTTCGAAAAAAATGGCTCTTGGATATATATTTTTGGAAATATATATATTGTTGTAAATATTTTACTTTTAGCGACGAAAAATATCCGTCGTTAAAGTCCATCGCTAAATCAGAGACAAAATTATTTCAAATGCATGACTAGACTAGGAAAGTTCCTAAAAAAAATTGAATCATTAAATAAAAATTTAGATGGGGAAATGTATTATTTTAATTTTTTATAATAAAAATAATTTATATTTATCTAACTCTAATTATTTTCATTTCTTTAGATAAATATTCAATACTCTCTCTATTGGAATATATACTTCTTATTAAACAAGTCTGACAATGTATTTGACGGGTATAATATTATTTTCTCCTTTTTTTAAGTGTATTTTAAAGTAATTGCATATAAATTAAAAAATTAATCAATGTCCTGTTTTTATTGAAATCATTATTTAAATTTTTAATATGCTTTATATCATTTGAATAAGTTATTTCTATGGGGTGTTCTCTTTTATCAATTAATTAAGTGAAGATAAGAATATAAGCGATAGAATAATAATTAATGTTATATTCAACTTTTAAAATAATAGATAAATAAGAATAATTTTTTCTGTACATATGCAACTTAAAAAGGAAATAAATGGAGTAAGAATTTATGCGTGACTAATAAAGTACAACTTTAATTAATTAAGGATAGAACAAATGAAAATAATACTATATGAAAACATCTATTTATTCCGTGTAAATTAAGAGTATATTCTAGTTGATAGATAGAAACTAATCCATTTTCGATATTTGTAGTGTTAAGTGTTCTTAATTAAAGCAATGGCTAATAAATTAATTATAGATGACATATAAAATTATTAAGAAAAGAAAAATTTCTTTAAGAGACTAGTATTTATCCACCATCACGGACATATTTTTTTATATTAAAATAGATTAAAATGAAATACATGTTAATTTCTCATAGGTTGAAAATTGAAATTTTCATAATAAAAATGGAGGATAAAGCAATTTAAGTTTTTCTAAAAGAACGATGGTGTGATTTAATTTTTTCTCATGGAGGGAAATGTGATTTATTCTTATGTCTTTTAATAAAAAATTTTGTTTTTAATTAATTTCTTAAGCAACTTCCTTAAAACACTGGAATTACCTTTATGAATTATCTTGCGTGGGATAGCAAAATGGCTTGTGTAAGTTGTAACAACCAGAGAGACAGATTGAGTTTACACGCTTCCAAGTGTCCCACAATCATGCTACTGACACATGGAATTAATACTTCTCCTACACCTACAAACGGAGCTTCCAATTCCATCCTATGTGAATATGATTTACGCTCATCTCTTCTGCCATAGCATAATCAGATTCAGATCGCATATCTTCTCAATTTTCCCTTTTCCTTTCTTCCATAAATAATTAAACAGATTCTTTGTTAACTAAGTTAAGTGGCAGTGGCAGTGGCAACGCATACCATCCATTCCCTCTCCAGATTTTGCGTCGCTAAAATTATCAGTAGCAGCGCAGGTACGCTAAATTAACCTTTTTCTCAATTCTTTTTTTTTTTTTTTCCCTCTCAATTATATGATATCTGTTTCGAATTATTAGATTCTTTCAACTCAAACACGGGAATTGCCAATAAACCATAATCATAATTCGATCCCATCATTTGCAAATCATTAACTCAAAATCTCTCTGTTTTTGTATCCTTTTAATTTTTGGAAAAATAAAATCCCTATCAGATTCAGTCATCAGTTTAATTAGTTTGAAATATTAAATTCGAAATCGCAACTCACAAGTATTAAATGTTATATCTGTAATTGGTTGTGTAACTACTGAACTCCGAGGGCTTTGGCGTAGGTATAAATAAAATAGAGGAAGAAAGTTGAGAGTTGAGAATGGGGTTCGTGGTGGTGATTTCGTTGCCATTGATATTGTTCATCTTGATATTGGCTCTGGCATGTTACCTCTTGGGTAGGTCCAGGGGTCGAAAACAATCATCTGCACAACAGTATGGGCCACCCGTTCCTCCACCGCAAGTCCAGCCCAAATAACTAGAGGCCCATAAATGCTGTCCATTGATTATTACTATTACTATTATTCTGGAGGGGTTTGGTTTTGGTGTTCAACAACAGCTAGCACTGTGCACTTTGGAGTCTGAAAACTGCTGTGTAATTATACTTATAATTTTTTTTACATAGTTGACGGTGGAATATTACTATTCAAGTATTCATGACTTAATCTTGAGTAAAATGTTAAAGCATTGAAATTTGTTTCCCCATTAATGGTACGTTAATTGATGCTTTGAGAAAAACTGATCAGTAGTATCTTCACCCCTTAGTTAACGTGAAATTGTAGATGAGTCAACTTTGCGCCTGAATATACTAAAAAGGCTCTAGCTCGTGCCACTCCTAAACCAAAGCGATATGACTTGATTCTCTTGTTATTTAATCATCTTTTAATTCAATTTGCATCAGATCTCAATAGGTGTTTGTTGTTTGCAATGTAAGTTTAATTTAGTCCTAAGATAATTTTATTATGTTGTTGAAGTAGATCATGTTGGTACCAGAGTGCACAGCGGAGTGAGAAAGTGGCCCAAAAACGGTTGCACCTGCTTGTGTGGAACAAAATAACAATTCCAAAACCAATATCAATAATAGTAACAGTGAGCAAAAAATTAGAACAGAGACACCACAAATTTTTAACATGGAAAACTTCCCCCAATGTGAGAGAATAAAAATCACGAGACCAACTCTAGAAAATCTTCCATTATGTAAAATAATGGGTACAACAATAGAGTCTTCCTGGCCACTCCAAGGATCAATAGAGAAACACCAATAGGGTGGATAACAACACAATAAAAACACCAAAGGGTATCTAGCTCAAACAACAGAGAGAATGAAAATACAAAATATTTGTACCGTAATAACGCTCACACTGTCAGGATCAACATACTGAAATTTGGTGGAAAACAGAGCACATTTGCATCTCACAGTAGAGAAAACCCGGTACAATTTTCTTCTCTGGTTGTGCTATTTCTCTCCTCCGAAAACGCTTCTCTCTCTTCACTTCTTGAGAGTTTCTCTTTCTATTTTTCTCACCCTCACGTTTCTCTCTCTACCACTCTTACACACACCATCAGACGCTCCTCACTTATTTTCTGAAGCACTCACTTTTTCACACACACGCCTTCATCCTCACAATCTCAAGCACTCATCACACACACACATTTCTTATCCTTGCACGTAGCCTTCTCAGCTTTTGTCTCTCTATTATTTATTTATTTTTTATTTTATTTGCAGCGTGGGCTCCACTAGGGAGTGATCCACCTAACAAATCTCCCCCTCACGACCTAAGTGGAGCAATGCTTTGACATCCAGGCAATAACACAACAACTCTCAAGCTTCTCTTTGGTAGTGGTTTGGTCAACATATCAGCACCATTGTCATCAGTATGGATTTCTCAAGTTCAAGTAACTGGAGTTCACACATCTCTTATCCAGTGATAACGCACATCAATATGTTTTGAACTTGCATGAAAAGTAGAATTCTTACCAAGGTGAATGGCACTTTGGTTGTGGTAGTATAGGACATATTTGGTCTGAGAGAAACCAAGCTCTTGAAGAAAATTCTTCATCCACAGCAACTCTTTGCAAGCTTCAGTTGCAACAATAAACTCTGCCCTCTGTGGTGGATCTAGCAACACACTTCTGCAATCTTGATTGCCATGCCACAGCTCCCCCTGCAAAGGTAATCAAATAACCTGAAGTAGATTTGCGGGAATCAAACGTCACCCGCCATATCAGCATCTGTATATCCAACTAATACAGGCATTTTGTCACCAAAACAAAGTTTCAAACTACAGGTTCCTCGCAAGCATCTCATAATCCACTTTACACAGCATTCCAATGCTCTTTACCACCTGGATTTGAGAGAAAACGACTTACAGTACTAACAACATGAGCAATGTCTGGTCCTTGTGCTAACCATGGCATACATCAGGCTGCCGACAGCTGAGGCATAAGGAATCTTTTCCATTCCTTTCTTCTCTTCATCGTTGTGGGAGATTGCTTCACACTTAACTTGAAGTGAGGTGCGATAGGGCTACTGATTGGTTTAGCATCATACAAACATCCCAAACCGCTCAAGAACTCTTTGAATGTATCCTTCTTGCGACAAATACAATTTTCTTGCAGCTCTATCTTGAGTAACTGACACACCCAAGATCTGCTTCACATTACCCAAATACTTCATGGCAAATGATTTGCTCAACTGCTTCTTCAGCTTCTCAATTCTAGCCATATTCTTTCCCACAATGAGAATATCACCTACATACAGTAAAAGGATAATGAAGTCTTCATCAGAGAATTTTTGGACAAACACACAGTGATCTGAAGTTGTCTTCTTATAGCCTTGCTCCCCCATGACAGACTCAAACTTCTTGTACCATTGTCTAGGAGCTTGCTTCAACCCATATAGACTCTCTTCAGCCTGCAAACATAATCTTCTTTACCTTTTACTTTAAACCCTTCAGATTGTTCCATGTAGATCTATTCCTCTAAATCACCATGAAGAAAGGATGTCTTCACATCCATCTGCTCAATCTCCAAGTCAAGACTAGCTGCTAGGACAAGAACTGAATGAATAGAAGACATCTTCACAACAGGAGAAAGATTTCATCAAAATCAACTCTTTTTCTCTGTTCTGAATCCTTTGACCACTAGTCTTGCTTTATACGAGGCTGTTGAAAGTATTTTCATCATGCTTCGATTTGAACACCCATTTATTTGTCAGAGCTCTCTTACCTTTAGGCAACTTGACCAACTCATATGTGTGATTCTTATGCAAGGAATTCATCTCATTCTTGCATGGCTTGAAGCCATTTTGTATCATGCTCATCTTGTATAGCCTCATCAAAACATTCTGGCTCTCCCCCATCAGTAATTAAACATATTCATCAGAAGGGTACCGTTTTTGAAGGTGTCTATCTCTGCCAGATCTTCTCAATGCAACAGGTTATGTCTGTGCTTCCCACCTGTTCTTCATGAACATTCTCACGGTTCTCATTTTGGTCAGGGTCATCAGGAACATCTGCATCTGGCTGATTATTAGCTTTTACTCTGTCTGGTTCATCTCTGGGTGCAGGAGATACCAGATCAAAATCCACTGAACTACCATTGGACACTGGACATTGAGATTTCTCCTTGTCAATGTCTTTCAGCCTTTGGTCTTCAACAAAATGAGCATCACGACTTCTAATGACTTTCTTACAACAAGATCATAAAACTTGTAACCAAAATCATCTAGACCATAGCCAATAAACACACACTGTTTGGTCTTCATATCTAGCTTAGATCTTTCATCTTTGGGAACGTGTACAAAAGCTTTACATCCAAAGACACGCAAGTGATCATAAGAAACGTCTTTACCTGACCAAATCTTCTCAGGAACTTCAATTCCCAGGGGTACACATGGTGAGAGATTTAGGACATGAACAACAGTATTTAATGCTTCACCCCATAATGACTTAGGAAGCTCTGCCTGTGAAAGTAAACATCTGACTCTTTCAACCAGTGTTTTGTTCATCCTTTCAGCCACACCATTCAGTTAAGGAGTCTTAGGAGGAGTCTTCTGATGTCTGATCCCCTGTTCTCTGCAATATGCATCAAATGCTCCCAAGTATTCACCTCCATTTTCTGTCCATATGCATTTCAGCTTCTTCCCAGTCTCTCTCTCAACTGAGGCCTGCAATTGCTTGAACACACTCAAAAAACATCTTTACTCTTCAAAGTATACACCCAAGTCTTCCTTGAGTGATCATCAATGAATGTCACAAAGTATGAACTCCCCCTAATTGTCATTGTCTGCATAGGACAACAAAGATCGGAACGCACCAAATCAAGAATTTTCGGCTTCCTAGTAGATGAATGACTCTTGAAGGAGACTCTATTTTGTTTCCCAGCAAGACAGTGAGAACACTTCTATAAGTGAGGATTCTTCACACTAAGAAACACATTTCTTCTGGCTAACTCTGTCATTCCCTTCTCACTCATGTGACATAACCTCTGATGCCACAACTCAACTCCTTCAGCAGTCTCTACCACATGAGCAACATCTCTAATTACTTTTGCATGTGCCAAGTAAAGTGTAGAGTATTTTGTACCTCTAGCAACAACCATGGAGCCTTTGGTGAGCTTCCATGTATCTCGTGAGAACCAGTTGTCATAGCCTTCATCACAAAGCTTGGCCACTGAAAGCAAATTCAATCGAATTTCCGGAACATGTTTCACACACCTGAGAGTAATTTTAGAGCCATTGGACATCTCCAATCTAACCTCTCCAATACCAGCACACTTCAATACCTTCATGAGCTCTAACCACACATCACCAAAATCACCAGGAGTGTAGGAACTGAAATGTCTCTCCTGGATGTGACATGTATTGAAGCACCACTATCAACTACCCAACTTGATGCACTGTCAACAACATTGATAGTGTCAATATCTTCAACAAGAAGGAAGTCTTCAGTTGTAACATTAGCTCTATCTTCACTAGAGATTTCTTCTTTCTTTTTCCCTTTATCTCTGTCCCTGTTCTCCCTTTTCATCACCCTGCAAAATTTCTTAATATGCCCCTTTTTACCGCAGTAGTGGCACTCAATATTTTTATTTTTACCTCTAGACTTGCTTCTGTTGTGGTCTCTATTAGTTGAACTTTGGCTCTTGCTTTTCCCCCGTGACTCAGTAACAAAGACTTCTGAATGTGAGGAGGAACTCTGTGATTTTCTTCTCATCTCTTCATTCAAAACACTGCTCTTAATAAGATCCATTGACAACACACGTTAGGAGCAGAGTTTGACAAAGAGGTTCTGAAAGTCTCCCAAGAATCTGGCAAAGAACCGAGTAGAAATAACCCCTGAATTTCTTCATCAAATTTGATACCCACAAGCAGAAAGCTGATTCATGATTCCTTGGAGAGCATTCAAGTGATCTGCAAATGGGGTCCCATTTGATATTTAAGGTCAATATCTTCTTGAGCAGAAACATTTTATTATTCCCTGTTTTCTTTGCATACAACTGTTCAAGCTTATCCCACAAAGTCCTGGCATGTGGTTCAACACGTTATCATCAACCCATTGGCGAATGTAGCCACACACCTGTCTATGTAACAAGGCCCAATCTTCGTCAAGTTTATCACTAGGCTTCTCAACAGCAAATACAGGTTGGTGAAATTTTTTCACATAAAGCAGATCCTCCATTTTTCCTCTCCAAAGGGCATAGTTGGATCCATTCAAGTTAACCATTCTGCTCGTATTGCCTTCCATGGTCACCACAATAATTTTCCATACAACAGAGCCAAAGCTCTGATACCAGTTGTTGGTACCAAAGTGCACAACGGAGTGAGAAAGTGGCCCAAAAACGGTTGCACCTGCTTGTGTGAACAGAATAACAATTCCAAAGCCAATACCAATAACAGTAACGGTGAGCAGAAAATTAGAACAGAGACACCACAAATCTTTAATGTGGAAAACTTCCCCCAATGTGAGAGAATAAAAAACCACGGGACCAAGTCCAGAAAATCTTCCACTATGTACGTAAATAATGGGTACAACAATAGAGTCTTCCTGGCACTCCCAGGGATCAATAGAGAAACACCAATAGGGTGGATACAACACAATAAATACACCAAAGGGTATCTAGCTCAAACAACAGAGAGAACGAAAATACAAAATATTTGTACCGTAATAACACTCACACTGTCAGGATCAACACACTGAAATTTGGTGGAAAACGGAGCACATTTGCATCTCACAGTAGAGAAAACTAGTACAATTTTCTTCTCTGGTTGTGCTATTTCTCTCCTCCGGAACGTTCTCTCTCTTCACTTCTTGAGAGTTTCTCTTTCTATTTTTCTCACCCTCACGTTTTCTCTCTCTACCACTCTTACACACCATCAGACGCTCCTCACTTATTTTCTGAAGCACTCACTTTTTCACACACGACTTCATTCTCTCAAACTCAAGCATTCACCACACACACACATTTCTTATCCTTGCACGTAGCCTTCTCAGCTTTTGTCTCTCTATTATTTATTTATTTTTTATTTTATTTGTAGCGTGGGCTCCACTAAGGAGTGATCCACCTGATAGATCATACACTGACCCAACTTTGCTCAAAACTAATTTTTGAACTTTGCTCATTTTTTAATTGAATCAAATTTAAAACTTCAGATTGATTTGTTTAAAGAATTAAATATATTTTTAGTACTTAATTGAAAATATAGGTTTCTCTTCATTTTTAATGTCTAAATAATTTTTAATTTTTCAACTATGATTATTCTTTCATGGACAGACTAATCCTAGATGGTGTATTAGCTTCCAAAATGACATAAGTGAGCAACCTCATCACTTATGTGAGTGGAACATGGCATAGGAATTGAATCGATCTTTCACCCTTCACCTCCAAACCATCAAAGAAAATGAGATCGAAATCCTTAACACTCAAATTCAGTATTGGTCATTACCTCCCTTGACACGATAATAATATCCTAAATCTTTGATACTGTATGTTCACCATCCTTAGCACCATCCACACCATCGAAGAGCACGGAATCCCTAACATTGAACACCAATAAATAAACATCCACAATTTAAACCTAGCTAGGGCACAATAATTGGGAGATATAAGTTGAGGATAGGGACAAGCATGAGGCCAATATCCTCAATTATTATGCGTACGTTTGTTTTATCATTGTAGAGTAATAGAATCGATTTTGGAGAATTGAATAAAAATAAATTGTGTTCGTGAAACGTCGGTGGGGATATGTGCTAAATCGATTTTGACCATTTTGAACGCGTATCCAAACGAACTATATGTGCTATGAAGGAGATTTAGGTGTGAAATGAGATATTGAATTTAGTACATCTAGATGTGTGAAAAATCCTAAAAAATTTTAAAGATGCTAAATTAATTAGAGCGTACATATGTTTAGGTTTGTCCTATCCCTATTTTTTGTCTCTGACATTCAATTATGTAAATATTTGATTATTATGGAGAAACAAGGGAACCACGATTTCTTGCAATTTATTGATGGTTAGGAGTTGCAATGTGTAAGAACGTGAACTAAGGACATTATAAGTGTCCACTTAACACTTATATTGCGAAATCTTTCTATGTCATTGCAAATTATGAATCCACAAAAGGATTATCACAAACAAGGTAACCCATACTTTATAAACACAATAATAAATTAATAGATCCAACACAAATGTGAGAATAAAATCCCTAATATTTTAGATAAAATGTGGGATCACTAGTAAGTTTTCACCAACTCACTAAAAACTCAAGTGTTACATCATAAATAATTTCATATATACTTGAGCACAAAGTTTGGTTACTAATAATGACAAAAGAAGCATATCGGACCTTCTCCTTAGCAATTTTGTCTATCAATTTGAGGACATGAAGATTGCAAGAGTTTGTCACCTATTTGAACGAGTGTGACATAAAAGGAGTAAGAATATAAATAAAATAAATTGAGGACCTTAATGTACCCTCTCCAAGACAATTCAAAAATTCCACATGACCTATCAGAAAAGTTTGGATGAAACAAAAGAAGCATCATAAAAGTCCTTTTTATCAAATTAAGAGAAAAATCAATATGTTTTGTCTCAACTAAGATCAACGTAGTTGTAGTAAGAAATTATATTATGTCATCAAAATATAAGACGAGTCACAAATTGCTCCTACTAGCCTTCGAGTAAATACAGTGGTTCAATGAATCCATTGTCAACAGTTTATTTTCGCTCATAAGTGGATTTCTTTAGCTTACAAACTAGGTAACCTTTGCCCTTTTGAGCGAAGCCATCGGGCTATACAATACAAACATTTGGTCTATAAAGGCCCAGTGTACTTATTGGTTTACAATCAATTGGTAATACCACAAGAACCCGAACACAATAATGAACCATGGAAGTTATACTTCATCATGTATAAGTTTAAGCCAATTAATCAGAAGCTTGAGATACAAAAATAACCTCCTCAAAGTGATAAGATCGTGATCATGATTAAGGTTAAATTTGTGTTAAAGATACACAAAATAGTCATTTGGGATAAAAGGCTGTACTTTTTATGATCTCTCAATGAAGCTTTTTTAAACAATGTCATCATGTTCTTGTTCATTAACTAAAAGTGTTGTTTTTCAATAAAAAATTTGATCATCATCAGAAGCAATTGTAATCATGACATTTGTTGAAATGTAATAGCTAGCATAGGAACAACAACACGGTCGATCCATTTTTTAGAGTGATTGGTCGTATTTCATGACTTCCACTTATCAAATCAACCTTGAAGAATGAAATTTAATCAAGTTCAACAACTCACGTGGAGTATGAAGGAATATAGAATCTTACAATCTCAAGAATCCACACAGTAGCCAACAAGAAGTTGTTGATAGTTTTAAGACCAAGTTCCTAGGTTGAGAATTGCATAGTCTTACCTCTCCTTACAACCCCAAACATTGAAAGTGTCTCAAACATGAGTTCTTTTCAGTCAAGAGCACATAGGGAGTGTTCGACATGAATTTGGTAGGTACTTGATTGAGGATAAACAATAGTCTCAAAGCATCATCTTAAAAGGAGATATGGCAATGAAGAATAACTTAACATGCTTCTTACCGTGTCTAAAAGTGTGCAATTTTTTTCTACATCTCCATTTTATTCAATATTACTGGTTCAATTTTATCATATCGACTATAATACTCTCCTTTTCTTATATCTCACTCATTTGATTCTTATCCCATATTTATTTTGACAACTACCTTCAATTATTTAAAGGCCAGCACCAATAAAAATATGTAGAGTATACTAAAAATGTAGTCTGTCGTATGAAGTTGCATTAGTAATGTTATCTATCATGAAGTATTTCTTGAACTTAGACTATTTTCTCAACGTTAATTAAACCTATATTAGTGGTTTTGGAGCCTAAAAATAAAAACTTTAGGAAATAAGTACAAAAAGTATTAAACTATATAGTTAAAGTGTTAAATGAACCTAACAAAAATTAAATATGACTAATTGAATTAAGTACATACAGTGGTATCAATTTATTATTAAATTTATTTGTACAAGTATTAAACGGATTGAAATCACATGTCCCCATTTGGTGTCTCAATTTCTGTCCCACCATAAGAAATTGACACGTCATTTAAAAATTTTCAAATCTAAATTCCTGAGCTTAATACCTTCTAACGTTGTTAGCTAAAGTCGCCAAGTCACTATTAAGCCAAATCGTAATATCAGAGAAGTAAAATGGGAAGCTCCAACCCCTAGGCAGGTTGCACTAAACACGGATTAAGTGCCATAGATGGTGTAGCTGGTTATGGTGGTCTTATGCGTTCTTATGATGACGCAACAGGTTGCACTAAACACGGATTAAATGTCATAGATAGTTGTTACTATCCTTGGAAAGAGTTGGAGTCACTGTGTTAGCTAACGACGTTAGAAGGTATTAGGCTCAGGAATTTAGATTTGAAAATTTTTAAATGATCCGTGTCGATTCCTTATTAGTGGGAGAGGAATTGGGACACCAATGGGGGCAGGTGGATTTCAATCCGTATTAAACAAGATGGCTAAATGAGCTTATAGTCATCGAATTTAAGCATATATCATACTGGATTGATTTATAAATAAATATGATCCATCAGTTGGTTGATTTCTTACGGCTTAATATTGTAATTTGCTCAAATTCACTTAGAATTAGCCATTATATCATATCCTAGCACAATCCCTACGGATGCCAATTTAATTATATATGACACTTGCATGAAATTAGACTCCATGGTTAGTTTCGGAAAAACTTATTATTAATTAAAGAGCCATAGAGCAAATTAACTAGGGATGTTCGTGGGTCGGTTTGGTTCGGTTCTGTAAAAAAACGAATCCGGATTGTTCGGTTCGATTTTTTCAATTTTTCTGTAAATGACCCAAATCAAACCAAACCGATCAAGAACGAATTGGTTCGATTCGGTTCAATCGGATCATAAATTTTATCATTACAATAAAGTCAAAATTATTTTTTTTTATTTTTTTATAAATAATAGAAAAATTCATTTAAGAAAAAGATAATCTTTGATAAAACCTCATGTTTAATCTCTCCACCATGATAAAAATTATGTTGATTTTTAATCTCTCTTTTTTTTCCAATCTTTTTGTGTAATTTTTTTTATTTAGTATGATAAAAAATTATGTGATTTTAATCTCTCTCTTTTTTTCCAATCTTTTTGTGTAATTTTTTATTTAAGGGTGGTTCGGTTCGGGTAACGAATCCAATATCTTTAATATGTTACCCCGAACCAATCATTAACGGGGTTAATTGGTTTGGTTCGGTTCATCGGGTGCATCAGATTGAACCAAACCAATGAACAACGTGGAGCAAATATATGTAGCAGCATTTAAGTTAGGCCTCCAACTGGAAGGTATATCGATCGACTAATCTCTAATGCTAGTAGGCATCTAATTAATTCCTTCTTCGCTGTCAATATTCTCAAAATGGACTTTTCTCTAACGTTAAGTTGGCATCTTTCTTCTTCACTTCTCAAAAAATGGACTCCAAGAGATCCAACCAACGGTAAAGTCCATTAATTTTCGCGTACATTACATAACACAATAAAGCATGAACTATAGGTAGGTTAGGAGCACGCAATGAAGAAGTATTTGATTTTTCGTGCATTAATTTTGCCTTTATCGACAAAGGGTATAGGCAGCTAAATGAAAATATCCTTCAGTGACCACTTCTTCCTTCGTCTAATTTATTACTATATCTTTATCTTCACATTGAAATTTTCCAAATCGAGCATTTTATAATTTATATTTTTGGAGCCCATGTGTTTCATAGCTTCAATATGCTTTTTTATAACGACTATTAGCTTTGGTACTCGCTTGTGGGTCAACAAAGTTCAGAGTGTTTCTATCTTAAAACACAACTGTATATATATATATAAAGGGTAACAATATTATACTTAATTATTCCAAGACATGGCACTCGTAATCTTTCTTGTTTCAGGTGACTCAAGTCTTTGTAGAAATTAGTTAAGACTTAAGAGGGAGTCAAAGATAAGCTGTATAGAAAACTATGGACGGATGGCTAGTGCATAGGGAGAACAAGATATTGAGAATAATTAAGATTTATGGTAGTAAGACTAACAAGTGCCGGTGGATTATATCAATATTTTCCAATTTAAGTAAATAAAAATAAACTATTGAAAAGAAAAATAAATAAATTATAAGAAAATATTTATAGATAATAAGAAAGTTATAATTTAAAGAGTATAGATTACAAGAGAAAAATATTTTAAATATACACAATTATTTTGAAATAATTAAATTTAAATTTTAAAAAAAAAATTGAAAAGCACATTTCATCCTTTAAATAAGAATATACTAATTAAGAGATTAAGTCATTCTTTATTAAATATATTATAATAACTTGCAAGTATCTTATATATTATATTAGTTAGGATATATAAAATATAAAATATATGTACATTCAAAAACATGGATTTGTTTTATATGGAAAATCAGACGTGTCACAAAATGAGAAAGACGCTTAACTGTTTGAGAAGGAAAATACATACATTAATATCTCACTCAACAAAAAATCTAAATTATTATAAGAGTGAATTTAATACATAATTGTTGATATAGTGTACTATATATCTTTCAACTTTAATTTACACCTTTTATATCGATAATTAAAACTTTCAGGATACTACATTAATTATAAATGGTTTTTATTAATTACTTAAAAAATATGACATGATATATAAAATAAAAATTAGATTATAACTTTATTGAATAATTTTAAATTTTTTATCAGATATTAAATCCATATTTTGGAATTAACTGAAAATTTATTATAATGCAGAGAGAGTTAGATGAGTTGTCAAAATTTTCACGTGCATGTGTGCTTGTCTACTAAGAACATCAACTTGTAATAAATTAATTAACTCACTCAGTGACTTGTTGACCATGACTTATCATGTGCAATGCCCTGTACATTTCATCGGACTCGGAGGGTTGGACTCAATCAATTACGTTCCACTCTCAGATATATATGAGATTTTTAATATTACAATCTAATGCAATATATATAATAATCATATTCAAGAGTCAAGACACGTGCACGGAAAATCTTAACAAGCTAAGATAAGAGTAGCTAGTTTCTCATTCATTTAAATCATACACTTTAATAATATTTATTATATGTTGTTAAGAATGGTTCTAAACATGCATCATGCATGATCAATTAATACGGTGTTGCATATAAAGGAATTAATTGAGTAGTTACGTTACGTATATTCAACTGGTTAACCAATTCTAGTTTGATAATGGGAGGCTTTTAACACGAACTACCATATAACATTTGGTGTACGTGAACCATGCATGACATTCAGTAGCAAAATTCTATTTGTATAGGACTTTAATTAAGTACCAGTGTTTCTGTTTGCAATACTCATCGCACTCCTATTTGTAGATATGACAAATTCTAATTTCTTATTTATAGGTGTTTGCCTTATCTCATCTTGACTTTGATAAGAGAAATTTATTTTAATTTGATCAGATTTGGTTTGAATTAATGTTAATGAAGGGATTGGACAAGTTTAAAGATATAATGTCATGACATTTGATTTGCTGCTGATATATATTTCATTGTGTCAAGTGAAGATTACATAACTTGAATGGATATTGGAAGTGGTAGTTGGCAACTACCTTGAAATTAAATAAACTGTATTGTAGGCTAAGCAGAACGTGGGATCTTACTGGCAGCATATAGAAGTGGACTTCCTCTTGTGAATTGAGGGTCAGTGTTCAAAGGGGGTGGCTGTCTGCCTATAATTTTTTGTATTTGACGTACGCCACAAAAGAAAAGAACAGAACAGAACAGGGTCTTCGGTCTTCCAATAATACACTGACCATGACCCCCCAGCAGCACCCACGAACAAAAGGGGAGGGCCGGGGCGCTAAGAAATAACAGAGAAAAAGGTGTGTGTGTGTATATATATAGATAGAGAGCCCTACAAAAGAAAAGTATATATCAAGGGTCCAAATTCATTCGGCCTATGTCAAATGATGAGTGAAATTTTCAAACCCTTAATTTAATTTGGTTAAATTGAATTGAGGAAAGGAATACAGTAAAGTAAATCATATGAAATAACAATAAAATTTAGTATTTAACTTACTTAAAATAAGATGAAATAGAATAAAAATAAAAAAACTATTTCATTTTATTTATTTTTCTCTAATTATAACAATACCTATATATATATAGAATAAATATATTTTTCTATTTAATCATAAAAATATCTAAATTATTACCTTAATTTTATTCCATAGTTATTTCATTTCATTCTATTTACTCTTAAATATGTAAAGATAGCCAATCTCCGATAAGACTGTTCATATCCAATCCAATACAATAGTAAAAGCTGATCCAAACAACCAAAAATCAAACAATCGAAAACCGTAAAAATTAAAATTTTTTATTGGATTGGATTGGTTTTCAGATGTTATGTTGAAAATCAATTCATTTCAAACCAAACTCATATATACATATATTATCTTACTTTATATAAATAATCATATATTTATATTTGTATAATTAAGAATAATTTGTGAAATTATTTATATTAATATATTTTTGTACCATTTTATTATCTATTATCATTTTATTATCTTTATAAATATATAAACTTTAAATTGATTTCCATGTCTCATATTCTCCTTTTAATATAATTTTGAGTTTATATTAAAAAATATAAGTTCCGATTAATAAAAATGTTCACAATTATTGTAGAATTTGATCACTTTTATTGTCACTTAAAAAAAATCAAAACCAATTTGATTCAGTCCAAGTTAAATTGTATCTGATGATTAGATCTGATTTGGAGAAAAATAAAATCGATCACATGATAAAATAATAAAATCGCATTGATCAGATCGAATGATTAAATAAAAAGACAAAAAGGCTACAACTATGTTTATCGTTAGAAGAGACCATGTCTAACTCAATATAATTTATTAATTAAGATTCATATTATTTTATTGTGAATATATGTTTATATAGATTGATACAGATGAGAATCCAAACATACACTTCCTCATTGACTTGAAGTGGTAAAACCCACCAAATCAAGCCATTAGAATTGAGAGTAGTAGTAGTATCTCTGTATGGGGAATGTTTATTCATTTTCATACGGGGTCATTGAAGGGGTCTAGGTGGTGGTTAGATATTTGTGGTATTGGAAATGTTGGTCAGGTTTCTAATAATTGGTTTTCTAAAAATTGTAATAAGGTGGTTGGAAATGGAAAACATATACTTTGTTTTGGTTAGATAGGTGGGTGGGGGCTGATTCTTAGCAAGCAGATATCCTCGGCTTTACTAAAATTGTAGAGAACAAACATGTTTTAATTGCTGAAATGGCTGTTTGGAGGGATGGTGAGACAGTTTGGCAGTGGAGTTGGCAAAGGGTTGTTTATGTGGGAAGAACAATATTAATTCACTTGTGGACTGGACTTAGTAGTATTAATTTACATGAAGAAGGCGTGGATAGTTGGAGGTGGGGGAATGGTCCAGAGGATGTATACACAGTGCAGTCAATAGTATTTAAGGAATGATAGAATTTTTGCATCTTTGTGTGGCTTTAATATATTGGGTCTGGGCGAAGACTGTCCCAACTAAAATCTCAGCTTTGGCATGGAGGGTTATGTTGAACAGAATTGCTTCTAAACAGAATTTGGTTCGGAGGGGAGTATTGTAGATGTCTCAGGTGGAATGTCCTCAATGTAGAGTCAATGCAGAAACTACAAATCATTTGTTTTTTGGAATGTGACATTGCTTATTTTCTCTGGATGGAATGTTTTCACTGGTTAGGTATATACACAGTTATTCACAACAATTGTGCTATCAATCTAGATTATTTATGGGTCTTTCATATTGTTCTTATGTTAAAAAGGATTTTTGGATCATTATTTGTGGTTAGCAACTATTTGGACAATTTGGTTGGCGAGAAACGATCTCATTTAATTCCCATAGAATTTTCTGTTTCTGCCTGTGAGTGTTTAGTTAAGCTTCGCTCTTGGAGGTGGTTGAGGGCTAGGCATCATTTGTTCACATATGATTATTATTCTTGGTCTGAAACCTGATAGCTTGTGTCTCTTAGACAATTACTATTACACTACTGCTGGACTGATGGGGAAGTTTCTGTTTTTGTTGTCTTGCTGTTTTGGATGTTGTTCGGGTACTATTCTGTTGTCTGGATTGTAGCTTTCTCACATGCTCGTTCTGTTTGGTGGAATTATCTACTATGGTTGGTTTCATTCTATTAGCTTGGATTAATTTGCTGTTCAGGATGCTAATTCACTTATGTAGTATCTAGATGAGTTTGTAGTTGGAATAATTGGGTTTGTAATTTTATGCAGAGCATGTATTGGTTTCAACTTACTTACAATCTATTCTTTTTGTAATGGGTTAGAATACCCCTTGTACTCCTATTTAATTCAATTTTACTTATTTAAAAAAAAAGTCGTTATAAATGTTATGTAGCTAAATTTTGGTGGTGTAGAGTGGAGGAAAGAAAAATAAGAGAAAGAAAGAGATAATTATAATAAATAATGTGATATGAAGGAAAAAATGGAAAATAAATTATAAAAAAAGTAAATATATGAAAACTAGTATCTGACCATGCAATAATGCACAAAAAAATATCTTATTGTTATATAATTAATATATTTAAATCTACGTTTTAAAAATATTTTTGAAAAAACAAATAAATGCATTAAAATATGGAGTATATGTTTGGTTTTTAAAAGGATAAAAATGGGTAGATGTAAATATTATAATATATATAGATTGATTGTAGAAAACTTAATATAAAATTATATGAAATATAAATTTTAAATTTTATATAATAATTCATAAAAAATCAATTATTTCAACTGTAATTGTTATAATTTAAATTCATCGTATCTTTTTATGTATAGTTTAAATTTTGAGATACTAATTAATTATATTTTTAAATTTAATCATTTTTTAAGAAAATTTGATGATTTATTACTATAAATATTAATTGATAAATATTATATTATTGTATGATAATAATAAGAATTTGATTTAAATAAAAATTTGATATCAAAACAGTTATATTTAAAAATATCAATTTTTAAATGAATGAAAAAATTGATGGAATGTTGAAAAAAAAATTTTAAAAGAGTGTTTGGAAGATACTTTTAAAAAAGTTAGAAAATAAGAGTAACCAGCTTTTTTTTGGTCAACAGTAACATATGACTTTTAATTGGAAGAATACGGAGCATTGATAAGAACTGGATCAAGGAAAAAACTCCGGGAGACCACAAAAGGGAATTACTTAATGGGAAATTTCTAGGGTCCCTTCGTGTGAGAAAGAGTTTGGTATTTTTGCTATTTAATCAATTTTTTTTAATTTTTTTAAATGATCTTAGTATTTTTATACTTATAGGACAATATTTAACTAATACAATTTGTTTTTTAATTTTTGAAAAGATTTTTTGACCCCCTATAACCATAATCATGTATTTTTTATTATATTCCCCCATTTTTTCACATTCTCATTCACAATGCACATGTGTTTTATTTAAAATCTACTTTATGTTGTTTGAAATAATTTAGGACGGAGTACACGGTTTGTTTCTATGTAATTTTGGCCTATTCAATAAAAAAAATGACAAGAAGGTATCAAACCCTCTTTGACCGGAGGATACTAAATTTAGTTTACCTGCTGACGCCGTTGGCCCACCGTCGTCGAATGCAATCAGCTATACCACCTGCTTGGTGCTTCATCATGTGTTCCATAGACCATACTTTCACATCTCTTGTGATTTTATCTGTTTGTGATCTATTACATGACCAAAAAAAAAGATCTATTCATAATGTTTTCCCAGCTTTATTTATTTTTAAGTTCACACTCCTTTTCTTAAAACAAGCCTCACGTTTAGGCTTACACTTTCTCATTTTGTCATGACACATATATAGCACATGATTTAGAGGACTCGAAGATTCTTCTATATAAGAAAAAAGATATATTAGTTTTTTTTATATATTAGCCAGTTTATTTAATTTTAAACAAGGCATACGAAATTAAAGCGAATTCCATAAATTTAAATAAACTAATATAAAATATAAAATATTTAATCTAAAAAAAATAATATGTGCATTTTTATCAGTTGATTTTGTTAGTCTTAATTATAGTATATATTACTACTAGTATACCAAAATTAAGCAAAGTTTGTACTGTTTTATAAGAACAAACAAGAAGGTTGTTAAACATTTCTTTCAAGGGCTTCCTTGTTAATTTATGGAAGATTTGGATATTTTTGTGGAGTTTTAATACTTTTTACATTATTTTGAACTGAGTTAATTACAAAAAGACTTGTGATCAAACTATACTGAGTGATGACTTAATTTATGATTGTTATTATAAATCTTTTATATATTATAGTAATAAATATTATTGTACTTCAAAAATAATACTCCCTCCATTTTTTTAATAGTCGTTTTAGAGTATAAAATTTGTTTCTAAATAAGTGTCATTTTCACATATCAAGACAACAATAAATGCTAATTTTTCAATTTTACCCTCTTTCAAATTTGTTAAATGGTGGAGTATTTATTGCATATAAATGCTTCAATGAGAAAGAAAGGGTATATTGTAAACATAGGAGCTACAAAGACACATTTATTGTATTTCTTAATCTATGTGCAAAAACTTTAAACGACAAATAAAAAGAAACGGGGGAGTAAATCCTTCATATATCCTAATCCTAAAGCTATTAAAAGCAAGAATCCAAGAGCTCTTTTATAAGAAGGATCCAAATTAAGGGTTTGTCTACTGTGGACTCGAAATTTAATACTCATTTATTAATAATTGATTTTTTAGGATTTTTTTTATCAAATATTGATTGAAAAGAAAAGAAAATTAAATCAATAGTACCATGTAATATAAAATTTTTTCTAAACTTTAAATTGATAGATTATAAATAAAATTAGCATAAGTTATATTGTAAATATATATTTTCTTAAATTAATTCAATAGTTATATAAGAACCATTTAATAAAAAATAAATTTATTTATTTACCTTTAATAAATGAAAAAATATAAGTTGGACAAAAATTTGGTCCACCCTAAAACGTCCCCAAATTAATTACTTACTTCTTCTCTTGATATTTTTAATATGTAAAAAATATAACGTACTTGAATAAAAATATTAATTTTAATAAAAGAGAAAAATATTTCGTCGAAATATTATATTTTTATGAAAAGTCTATATATAAATAAGACAAAAGAAAGAAGTGAATTTTAGGGAAATGATTAATTAGTAGTACTGTACCTGTTTTTTAGTGGTGTGACCAACGTTTAGAGAGTTGAATGAGAATCATGTTTGATCGCTTGTTGCTTCCAATGATCATCAACTACCTCTACGATTCAATATCCAGCTACCAAACGAGATTAAATATGGGTTTTATATTTTTTAAAATTAAAATAAAACGGGTACTATAATATACTAGTATTATGGTATCTAAAGTCGTTCATGGTCATCCTATAACCAATCATGAGCTCAAATATGGTGATCCTTGAGTTCCACGTTGCAAGATGATAGCCGTTTGATGGCAAGTGGAAATCAGACGGTCCTAATTAATTTTCAACCAACCCCCTTTCTCCTTGTGCTGCTTGAGGCTCGCTGCCTGTCAGCCCACCTACCAAACCCAAACGCATGACTCACTCAACCCCAAAACAAACCCCACCCCTCTCTCAATCAATTCTATATAAACCCAACTCACTCTTCCTTCATCTCTCAGGAAATCCACAACACTCTAAAGGTTTCCTCTGCTACCTCTTCAAACTTCAAAATCTCTCTCTCTCTCTCTCATCTCCATTGCATTTTTCTTCGCATTCTCTCAAAATAACCACAAGGATTAACCGTTAATTAGTAATTTGCATTACCATGGAGGCAACTATCGTGAGCAACGGTCTCCACCAACCCAAAACGATTCGTTTTGCTTGACTAGCAATGCTGCCACTACTAAAGTCAGTAGTGACCCCATTGAATTGGGGTCTGGCGGCGGAGTCAATGAAGGGAAGCCACTTGGATGAAGTGAAGCGCATGGTGGAGGAGTACCGGAAGCCGGTGGTGCGCCTCGGCGGCGAGACTCTAACGATCGCGCAGGTCGCAGCCATCGCCGGTCACGACCAAGGCGTGAGGGTGGAACTGTCAGAGTCAGCAAGAGCTGGCGTTTTAAGGCGAGTAGCGATTGGGTGATGGAAAGCATGAATAAAGGCACTGATAGTTATGGAGTCACCACTGGCTTCGGTGCCACCTCTCACCGCCGAACCAACAAGGTGGTGCTTTGCAGAAAGAGCTCATCAGGTATATATATAAAAGTCCACTCCCTTTCCTCTGTTCCATTTACATACATGAGCATCAGAGCATGATACATGCATGGCATGCTTTCCATCTTTCAATGTGCCTGCCCCTTAGCTAACTTATTCGTACATTTCCATAATTAATTAAGAAAAGATAAATTCCTTTGATTAAAATATATGATCACTTAATTAAATTTTTTATATTACTTTACAGAGTTAATAAAAAATAATTATTATAGCGTTTAATTTTCAACGGAAATTGCCTTTAGATTAACTATTTTATATTTAAAATCAATTATAATAAGAATTTAATAATTAAATAAAAAGTTTTTCTCTTTGAATAACAAAACAAATCCAACAAACGTATTGTCGGTTTCTTGCAAATGGTGGAGTGGAGCGAGTTAGGTGTGTGATTAGCGTCTTAGGGGTCTGGGAGTTTTGGGACAACTAGTGCGACAAGCAAGCTATAGTTGCTTTGCACATGAGACGGGGTTGGTGAATGGTGGTCACTGCATCCGTTGCATGCCATGTTTGACTAAATAAAATCTTAAATTGGAAAGTGATTATTACACAGGTAAATGTAGTAATCATTTATTTTGGAAAGCTAAAATAATATAGTTTTAAATCAGCATTAGCACATCAAGTGCCTATTTTTTAAAAAAAAAAATTATAATTCCTTCATGGTCTTATACTTTTTATTTATGAAATCCCCTGCCTACTTCACCTATTTATCCGAATTCATTTGCATTTTAGAGTTTCACAATGATTATTATAAGCATCCATTGCAAATGCTTAACAATTTTTAAACAAAAGTTGATAAATTTTATTCTTGTTTTCTTTTAGGTTTTTGAATGCTGGAATATTTGGAAATGGGACAGAGTCTTGCCACACATTGCCACATTCTGCAACTAGAGCAGCCATGCTTGTAAGAATTAACACTCTTCTCCAAGGGTACTCAGGCATTAGATTTGAGATCTTAGAAGCCATCACCAAGCTCATCAACAAGAATATTACCCCATGTTTACCACTTCGTGGTTACAATCACAGCTTCAGGAGATCTAGTCCCTCTTTCTTATATTGCTGGTTTGCTTACTGGCCGACCTAACTCCAAAGCTGTTGGACCCTCTGGAGAGGTACTTAATGCTAAGGAAGCTTTCCAATTGGCTAATATAAACTCTGACTTCTTTGAATTACAACCCAAGGAAGGTCTTGCCCTTGTTAATGGCACCGCTGTTGGTTCTGGCTTAGCTTCGATTGTTCTGTTTGAGGCAAACATATTAGCTGTGTTGTCTGAAGTTCTATCGGCTATTTTTGCCGAAGTGATGCAAGGGAAACCTGAATTTACTGACCATTTGACACATAAGTTAAAGCACCACCCTGGTCAAATTGAGGCTGCTGCTATTATGGAGCACATTTTGGATGGAAGTTCCTACATGAAAGCAGCCAAGAAGTTGCACGAGATAGATCCCTTGCAGAAGCCAAAACAAGATCGATATGCACTTAGAACTTCACCACAATGGCTTGGTCCTCTAATTGAAGTGATTCGATTCTCAACCAAGTCAATTGAGAGGGAGATTAACTCTGTGAATGACAACCCTTTGATTGATGTTTCAAGGAACAAGGCATTACATGGTGGTAATTTCCAAGGAACCCCTATTGGAGTCTCTATGGACAACACACGTTTGGCTCTTGCATCAATTGGCAAACTCATGTTGCTCAGTTCTCTGAGCTTGTCAATGATTTTTACAACAATGGGTTGCCTTCAAATCTGTCCGCAAGTAGAAATCCCAGTTTGGATTATGGTTTCAAGGGAGCTGAAATTGCCATGGCATCTTATTGCTCTGAACTCCAATACCTTGCAAATCCGGTCACAAGCCATGTCCAAAGTGCTGAACAACATAACCAAGATGTGAACTCTTTGGGTTTGATTTCTTCCAGAAAAACAAATGAAGCTATTGAGATACTTAGGCTCATGTCTTCCACATTCTTGATTGCACTTTGCCAAGCAATTGACTTGAGGCATTTGGAGGAGAACCTGAAAAACTCAGTCAAGAACATTGTAAGCCAAGTTGCTAAGAAGACTCTTATCACAGGTGTCAATGGAGAACTCCACCCTTCCAGATTTTGTGAAAAGGATTTGTTGCAAGTGGTTGATAGGGAGCATGTATTTGCCTATATTGATGATCCCTGCAGTGCTACCTACCCATTGATGCAAAAACTCAGGCAAGTGCTTGTGGATCATGCATTAGCAAATGGAGAAAATGAGAAGAGTTTGAACACATCTATCTTTCAAAAGATTACAACTTTTGAGGATGAGTTGAAGACACTTTTGTCAAAGGAGGTTGAAAGTGCAAGGATTGCATATGAGAGTGGCAATTCAGTAATTCCAAACAAGATCAAAGAATGCCGATCTTACCCACTGTACAAGTTTGTGAGGGAGGATTTGGGGACAGATTTACTAACTGGAGAAAAGGTTAGGTCACCAGGTGAGGAGTGTGACAAATTGTTCTCAGCAATATGTCAAGGTAAAATTATTGATCCTCTTTTGGAATGCCTTGGAGAATGGGACGGTGCTCCTCTTCCAATTTGTTAAATTTACCATTTTACTTTTAGATATGTTTTCTTTGTATTTATGTAATTGCAACAATAATCATTTGGTTTGTCAAGCCTTTAGCAAATTAATATAATATGGAAAGGTTCATTTTAGTTTAGCGTGTTTCTTTCTTAAAACAAAACACAAAATATATAAATTAAGAAAGTAATAATGCTACTTAAAGTCAACATACAGAACAAGGATAACTAGTTAGGAACTAACATAGAAATAAAATAGGGATAACAATTTATATATGGAAATTTAAAAATTAGCATAAACTAGATAATGACCTCGTCTCATGTGTTGCGGGCGGTTGAGATTAAATATATTAGTATAAATTTATATAATTGAACAAAATGGTGTTTCATGTATTTTTTTTTATAGATGGTTTTAGAAATGGTGGGATTTGAATTTATCTAAAATGGTTATACACTACAACATTTTTGGTATGTGGCAACAATAAAAAACTGTTTCTGAAAGCAAAAAAAAAAAAACGTTGCTAAAAGTTTATGGAATGATTTTACTGGCGTAGAATTATCCGTCGTTGCCTATTCTTTTAGACAACGAATTTTTGGAGTTTTCAACCACAGAAAGCGTAAACGTTGCTTAAAACATGTTTGGAGTACGGTTTTCAAGCCTACTCCCAAGAGACCTTAGGCAACGGTTTATTAACTTAGGCTACGATTTTTTAACCGTTACCTAAATAAAGGAATAAGCCACGGTTTTCATAATGAAAAATTAAAAAATTCTTAAAATGGCCAAGGTAGGATTCGAACACAACTCCTCATATTTAAATACTAAGTTCTATCCGCTATGCTAACACATATTTATTACATCAATTGCCAATTTTAATATATATATATATATGAACCACAAATTTTAAAACAAACTTATTAAATCTCTTAATTTAAAATCAAAGATATAATTTTTTTTATGTTAAGGTCATTGGTTTGACAGATAAAATTTTAGTAAAACAAAATTTAAAAACTTAAATATTAAATCAAATATTGTTTAATAGTTTAAACAACGGTTTTTTCTTGTTACCTGTTGAAAAACCGTTACCTATTACATGTTTTGACAACAATTTTATAGTCATTGACTAAAAAATATCTACAATTGAAAAAAACGTTGCCTATTTTATGTTTTGGCAATAGTTTTACAATCGTTGACTAAAAAATCCGTAAAATTTAAAAAATGTTGCCTATTCTATGTTTTGGCAACAATTTAATAACCGTTGATTAGGAAAAATCACCACAATTTAAAAAACACTGCCTATTTTATGTTTTGACAATGACTTTAAAATCGTTGACTAAGAAAGATCTACAAAATTAAATAATTGTTGCCTATTTTATGTTTTGGCTACGGTTTCTCAACCGTTGTCAAGAAAAGTGTTGCCTAAAATACGGATACAAACTTGAAACAAAGTTGCCAAATATAAATGAGGTCTACAGGTGTAAAATCGTTACTTATTTCATGTTTCAGCAACGGTTTTTTAAATATTGTCTAAAAAAGCGTTGCCTAAAGCCTAAAATGTTGTAGTGATATATGTTTGTGTGAATAAAAGTGTACTTATGTGCATTTATGAGGAGGAGGAGTTTGAATAATGATTGATAATTAGTATAATATATAAATTGTAACTATATATATATAACATATGTGATTTATGTAATTTGGAATATTATATTTTGGAACTGTTTAAATGATGTGTCAGCATATCATTGGATGACCGTATAAATTTTTTACACTGCCAGTGTATATACTAATTAAACTCTTAATATAAAATAGAATTTAATAACTCAATTAAATATATGATTCAATTATTCATTATGTGTTATATTTAAAAAGGTAAATGGTTGTTTTGCTTAATTTCCCTTTTCTCTCCCACTTTCTTTAAGTGTTTAAGGTGTCATATTCTGGTGTACGTAAGATTAGAGGTGGCAAAATGAGCTACCCAACCCGATTCGAGCTCACCCGATGCGAGCTACGGGCTAAAACTGGCCAGGTCAAAAAAGCCTGGACTTAATTGTGGCTAAAAAAAATGGTATCCAAGCCCTGCAAAATGCGGGCTAAGACTGCTGTGTTGATAAAATGGGCTAGGATAAAACGGTCTGATATTAATTCAGCTTCAATTTTTAAAAACTAAGCCCTACAATTTAACTTGTGAGTTTGGGCGGGCCCGATGAGCTTTGTCTATTTTGCCACATGTACGTAAGAGTTCTTTTATGTCATTTTTTTTAAAAAATTCACTCTTTATATGTTTATATTATACTTAAAATATTAAAATATTAATCATATATATTTTTATTGTAATTACATTTGCTATATCTTCATACATACTTAAAATATAAAAATTTTAATTACTTTCATACATTTTCCAAAAAAAATATATCATTAAAAAATATATACAAATCCATGAAATTTAATGGTATTTTAGTAACTATAGCATTTTTCTCTACACTACTTTAAATAGCGTATAAGCTTACACATTATTATTTTCTTTTATTTTTATCCTTAATATTTTAATAATATCTCATTTTATCACTCTTAGTTTTTTAAAAAAATCTTCTAAACTCTTTTCAAATTAAACCAATTTTATGGAAAATATATCATTATATTCAACCTCTTATATAATAATGTTTGTAGGCCGCCCCAATCCTGACTATAATTAAGTACATGAAAGCTTATAAAATGTGCATTACTTCAAATCAAATACTTACATACTTTGATATATCAATTATTTGAATATATTACACATTCTTATATATAGAGTTGTTTCAAATTCATAACATAAGTGCTAACTATAATAATAATGCTTATAATTATTTATATTCAACAATTATAAACAGATCCATGCAATGCACGGGCTATATATATATATATATATATATATATATATATATTAATTTCTAGTATTTAAGTATTGTAAACGAAAAAAATAGGTCTTTGTAGGAGCTTTAAATCACCTTTTAAGTAAGTGCATCCATCTTGACTCGAATAAGAGTACATTTATTTGAGATTTTTTTTAAAAAAGATAATCACTTTTAAAATTCTTTAATGTACATATGTTTATTTCAGATTTTAAATATAATATCTAAAAAATAGAATTTTTATTACAATTAAAAGCTATTTTTACTTGTTTCTCAAAATAATCAACTGGAATAAAAGAGAAAATGTTAAAAAAGTGTTTTATGTGATTGTAATCAAATGCAAATCTGCTACTAATTTTCATAAAAATCTCTTAAAATAAAATCACTTTTTATGTAATCTAAAAATAAATCATTTTAAAATCGTAAACAAACAGACTTAAATTCAGATTCAATGTAATTTCTAATTGTCGAAAATACAAAGTTCAAGAGTCAAGATACATACATGGAAAAACTTAGAAAACTTTCAATAATATTATATATGTTTGTAATGAATAATGATTTTAGGTTTGATCAAACTGAGGTGGTATAAGGGAATTGGGTAGTTACGTATTCAACTACTTACTACTTAAGCCATAAATTATAGTTAGATAATGTTCTCTTATTGTTATGTTTAGCTTGGGTAGTGGGAGGGGAGACCTTTACCCTATGAAACTTTAGGAAATAATTTTTTTTAAAAAGTGAGTTTATTTAATTTGTAAATTATACAAATGAAGGTATATTATTCTTAATTTTTAATGAGTCATGGTCAGTCATGTTATTATTTAAGTTAAATAAAGATGGAGTATGTTTTTACTTGTACACTTTACAATTTTTTTAAGTGTCTTATTTATTAGTTAAGAAAAACTTACAATAATAAATTTGACATTTTTTAAAGAAAATAAAATTGACATTACATCATAATTTATCCCTAAACCTTATATTAATTTTATGAACCTTCCCACTTATATAATTCTTGAATTTACTTTAAGGATTTAATTAGTATACATTGTCAGTGTAAACAAGTTTTACACAGACATCCAATGGTGTGTCGTCACATCATTTAATGAATATGCATGACACCTCATGTGTTATTAAATTCAATAAATGATGTGGCAACACATCATTAGATATCTGTGTAAAACTTATTTTACATGAATGTTAGATAGAAGTTATTTAAAATCAATTTCACAAAATTGATTCTGCCTTTTCCAACTAGGAACCAAACATAAACTAAGTTGTTGGGTACAAGGGAGAAATCTTAGCACAATCTCTATTTGTGGAAGCACACAATCACGAGAAAAAAAAAGAACAAACTCATAAATTTAATCAATATGATTCAAGACCTCTTGTCTATGTCCACGATATCACAACAAAACATTTTATTACTCCACTTACAATTTTTACAAAGAGCTAGAAAATTGAAAACTCTTTCACATAATTTCAAATCCTCCTTGAAACACAATTATCTAAGTACCCAATTTGCCCAAAATATTAGAGTTGTTATGGTGAGAATACTTAAAATAAAACTATATTTATAATAGTTTTTTACCTCTTCCTTCTGCGTGCTACTCGTTGTGGGACTTGAATTAATATCTATTTTGGAGATAACATATCCTCCCTTCTTCCAAAGTCTCACATTTCTTCACAATTTTTGGGTTTTGTTGCGATCTTCCTTACCGCCAAGTGCAAAGCTTCATAGGATCCGTCACTGACTTGCTGCTTACCACAAAGTCTCACATTTAATTTCCCGTTAGTACATGCATGCATCATTATCTCTCTCTCCCTCTCTCTCTATATATATATATATATAAAAGATATCAACTGTTAGATTAAATTGTGCTAAGAAAATTTATATTTAATTGGCTTAAAGTATATTACCATATTAATATGTTTAGCATCATATATATTTTAATTTGAAAACCTTAAAATATTAAATTAATTTATATTTCTTATTACTTAATTATGTTTCATTTAATTCATTTTTTCATAAAACTTCGTCATCACTTTAGACTAGAGGTGACAAAACGGTTAAACGGGCGACGTCCTAGCCTGATTTGGGCCCGCCCAATGCGGGTATGGGCAGCGCTGACCTAAACCTAAAGTCCCGCTTTAGGCGCCAAAAAATACCCTTATTAATTAGACTCCTAAAAACATTTTATTTAGTATTAATATTTTTTGAAAAAATAAAAATAGCTAATAACTATTTAGTAAGTTATATTAAATTATTAAAAGTAACTATTTTTTCTTAAAAAAAACCTATTTTATCACGACTTCAACTCTTCTCATAAATAATCATTATTAAAAATTGATATTATCCATTTTTAATATTTGATTTATCTCAACACTTACTTTATTTCTTTTTTTGCGTCTTTTCTTCTTCTGATCGTGTTATTTTTTATATTACCTATTATTTCTTACTCTCAGTCTATCTTTTTTGTTGAGTATAGAGATTTGTCCTTTAATAAGTATATATGAATAATCATGTCACTTTACTTGATTAGACTCAATTGTGTCAATCTGAATAGATTTATTTATTTATTTAAATAGGTAATTATTCATTTTTAAAAAAAATTATTCTAACAAACACATGGGTTGGCTACATACAGGCTACAACGGACCAGGCTAAAAAGTTTGAAATTAATTTAGACTCAGAAAATGGTGTCCAAACCCATCTAAATATAGGTTATGTCCAGTATTTTAACAGGTTCTGTAGGTTAAACTTATCATTTTAATAAAATAGATTGGGCTAAAAAATTAAAACTCGAATTTATTTCGTACCTAAAATTTAGAAACAAACCCTATGATTAATTTAATTGACGGGTTTGGACTTACGCCGTAGACTTATAGCCCCATTTTGAGATCTCTATTTAGATTTTGATTTTCCAACTGTTTACTAGAAAATGTCATGACATTGATAAACTTTAATTTGATGACATTTGGTGGAGATATTTCACTGCGTCGAGTGAAGATTACGACTTC
Source organism: Sesbania bispinosa (assembly GCA_026901365.1). Classification (NCBI taxonomy): domain Eukaryota; kingdom Viridiplantae; phylum Streptophyta; class Magnoliopsida; order Fabales; family Fabaceae; genus Sesbania; species Sesbania bispinosa. Next base: position 109,041 of record QLOH01001056.1, read on the forward strand.
ACGAACGCACATATATATATTGCTAGTGGAAGTGGTAGGTGCCAACTACCACGAAAATCAACTGCATGTGGTGTGATGTAGACCAAATAGAACATGGAAGCTTACGTACTTGTTTCCGCACCTAATATAAAATTGGATCTTCTCTTGTTATTTTTATATTAATATATAACCTTTCATTGGATTGGATTAGGGATGGGTCAGCGTTCAAACTGGGTGGCTGATACTTATTTTGAAGTCACCTTTTTATTTGACGCCAGAAAGGAACAGACTTCCCATTAACGTAGATCCAGGGAAAGGAGAAAAAAGACTAAGAAATAAGAGAAGTGAGTGAGATAATTAAAATGGACTAAAATAATAACAAAATCTATTATTTAAATTGTTCAAAATAAAATAGAATAAAATATACTCTACTTTGGGCTTGTTTGGATGAAACTTCTGCAGAATTACTTTTAAATGAGAAAAAATAAAATGAATTAAAGAGATCAAATGCATTTAACTTCTCCATAAGTTAAAATTGGTCTTTATAGCCCATCTACTCCAAAAGCTCTCCCATCTAACTTCTCCATAAGTAACTAATTTCAACTTAGGGAGAAGTTAAATTCATTTGACCTCTTTAATTCATTATATTTTTTCTTTTAGAAGTTTTTCTGCAAAAGTGTATCTAAATTAGGTTTTTATCTTTTTCTCTAACTTGAAAGGTACCGGATAAAATAAGTTTTTTTTAACTGTATAAATATTTAAATAATAAATATTTTTTTGGTCAACATATTAATTTTATTTCAAGTGTCGCCTTTAATAAAAAATAAAGAGTCCACTGAGGCATTGACCTGAAGTCGCAAGCCACACCAGACCAGACCACTGACCATAGTTGCATTGTTGGCGCATTCCCGTCCGTGATGCAATCATGCAGCTACAGGAGTACAGGGTGATACTATGTGAATATGTGATCCACACCGCACTATAATGCATGTTCCCATACTTTATTTTTATGTTCATACTACTTTTATCAAAATTAGCCTCACGTTTAGGCATTTACTTTCTCATTCAGTGATGACACATGAGATTAAGGGTGGTGTGATATCATAATAAAGTGAATTCTATAAATTTAAATAAAAAAATCATGTAAAATATGAAAAGTATTTAAACTTAAAAAATTAGAGTATGTTTGTTTATAGTTTTTATAAACTGTTTTCTATTTTTAAAAATAGAAAATTGAAAAACATACTTGACATATAATTTTTAAAAATAGTTTTGGAAAGTATTGTGACTGTTTTTTAGTTTTTAATTAAAAATTAAAATTTTGAAACTACTTTTAAGTATTTTAATTTTTTTTTGTTTTTATATTGGAAATTTTGTAAATAAATCATTTCATTTTTTAAAAAAACAATTTTGTAAAATGTTTGTTAATTAAAAACTAAAAAAAAATTGAATCAAACAGGCTTTTACTTTCTGAATTTGCAATTTTTATAAGTTGATTTTATTAGTCTTATAGTACCAGTACTATAAAGCGAAATTTGGACTATTTTATAAAAACAAAACAAGGAGATTATTAGAGAATGCATGGAGACTATGCATAACAATACCAGCATGAAGGGTGGGTTAACCAACTGGATATATAGTTCAAGAGTTAAAAATAAAAAGAGATCAAGGAAAATTATAGGTCTAATCTTAAAAGAAATTTAGGGGTAAACAGTTTACTTTTAAATTTAATACATGATAGTGTATTATGACATTGTTTGATTTATGTAATTGATTTCATCTAGTGAGAAAAAATGTTTATTATGATTAATTTCATCGATTTGATTTCCTAAAATTTATATATTTAGTATTCTTTCAACCAAATAATAAGGTAAGTTAGGATGAAAGACGATCCTAGTGATCTGACAGTGCCGAGTGGAAGGATCACCACTCAACGGATAAAAGTTATTATAGGGATATCGGACTGATCTTCCCCAATAGCTCACATTGATCGGAAGGTTTGTATCTCCATGTCGGCTCTTCGCCATATAGGGCTATAGTATGTTCCAACAGTTGAGTTGTTCATCCATTAAAGTTGTATGTGGGTTACAGGTTCAGAATGTCGCAAGACGATTCGGTCCATAACTGATGTGAGCGCGCGTTAGAGCATTGAGAGGACCTTTCCCTAGAAGTAACGAGGATTCACAACGATATTTCAAGTGGAGCATATCTTTCTTTTCTTGGGAGCACATATGTTGCTCGAGGGATTTTCTAGACTCAAATGTTTCTATAAATTCTCATGTGGATGATGTTTGTGGTGGGATGCTTAACAACTTTGGGATTTATTTCGCAAAGTTAGCATAAAATTTCTTTTTGCAGCGCAACATGAATCTTTGTAAAATGATTCTTTTTTTTAAGAAACTTTTGTACAACACTATCTTTATGTAGAGATGGAAAAATGAGATGGCCCAAAAGTCTGCAAAAATGTAGGGCTCAGGGTCTTTCTTTTAGAAGCTCAAAAATTCTAGGTTTTCTAGCCCTAGGCACCGATAAAGTTCACTACTACAAAAACCCATAAAAATGTTGGGTAAGACCTTTATTTTAAAAGTCTAAATAACTCTAAGGTTTTTTAGCATGACCGGTAAAAATCGTTATCTAAGTCGGGCCGAGTAGTTCGAATTAACAACTGTATCTCACTACAAGAAAAGGTGTCATTTCATGGCGGTTACTTAACGGTGGTTTCATTTAACCGCCTTTAAGAAATGTAATTGCAGGCAGTTTGATAAATGACGTTGAAGTTTTAGAAAATAATGGCAGTTTGTTCCTTAGCGTTGGTTTGTAACCGTCGTTAAGGTTTTCTGGGGGATTTTCCTTCAATTTTTATATTTTTTAAATTACTTAGTGGCGTTAATTTAACCGACCTTAAGTCTAAAATTTGGAGTGAACCCTCAAAATGGTCCCTGAAAGATATGGGGTCGGTCACATTGGTCCCTGAAAGATAATAAATTATAAAAACGCCCTTGAGAAATAATATCCTTTATTATGCTTTCTTTTTCCTTGTTGATTTCGTTTCATTCCCAAATATTGTTGGTCGACCACCCAATACATATGCTTATGTTTCTACTATAATGCTCTACACACTTCTGGTTTGTGTTTGCTATTGTTGGTTTTCTCTCCCTTGGCTAATGTATCATGAACTCCAAGTCCTTTGGTTTCCTCTTTCACTAGAAGCTCACGTATTGCATCCTCTTCCTCTGCGGTCTAAGAATAAAAAGAAGCTCCAAAACCTTTAAGGAGAAGGAAAGTGCATGAGCCAAATCATTATTTTCTTGTTGAAGATGACTTTGAGGAAGCCCACCATCAAATGAATCCTAAAATAATATTCCGTTGAAGGAGGGGAAAACTTTAGAAAGCATAGAGAAATAGAAGTAAAGATGATATGGCAAGAAAGAGTAAAAGCAAAAGTTTCACATATGAGCTGGATTCACAATTCACAACTCCCTGAAAATTCTCAATCAGAGGAAATGGACAATCTATCCAAAGCATCAAGCACGTGCCTCATCATAGGTCTCTTATCAGGGCTATTATGGACACAAGTCATCACAATTTTCAAAACTGCAATTATCTCTTCTTCCTTATCTATATCTTCAGCCAAGTATGAGTGTAATACGTCTGAGAGTGGCTTCTTCTCCTCAATGCAGAACTGCATCCATTGAACAAGGTCCATTTCTGAGTTACCCACTTGGATAATGGGTAACCACCCTGTGATCATTTCTAACAAAATCACACCATATGAATAAACATCCCACTTCTGTGATGGCTTCACCACTTTCACTGCTTCTGGAGCCTGATAACCATTTCCCAAAATATTAGTTGCAACTTCAGTAGACAAGATCTTTTGTCTCTCTTGGAGAGTTTCTCTACAGCCACTCAGTTGGATTGCAAGGTTGGGGTTCCTCAGCAATATTTGCAAGGCGCCCAAGTCCAAAATCAGAAATATCATGTTATGTCCAACAAGTATGTTACTTGGCTTGAGATCTCCAGTAACATATTTTTTGGGGCTAAATTCATGCAGACAAACCAATATTGCAATTCCTTTCATGATTTTCAATTCATAGGACCATGATAGCAGGGTAAATGTCATTAGTCCAGCCTTTCTATAAATGGTGAGGCATGACTCGCATTTGGAAATGAAACGAAACCAACGAGGAAAAAGAAAGCATAATAAATGATGTTATTATTTCTCAGGGACATTTTTACAATTTATCTTTCAGGGACCAATGTGATCAACACCATATCTTTCAGGGACCATTCTGAGGGTTTATAAATGTTGTTATTATTTCTCATGGACGTTTTTACAATTTATTATCTTTCAGGGACTAATGTAACCCTCATATCTTTCAGGGACCATTTTGAGGGTTTACTCCTAAAATTTGTGCTCTTTGTGGTTCCTATTCAGTGTGGTTCGCGCTTACATGTATTTTGTTTCTAGCGAGTCACTTATAGCAATTTCTACCCAATTTACAAACCCAATCTACCTTTCTATCAAACCTAATGCCATTGCAAAAAAAAAATCATCTACACTAAAGAACCCTAACTCTCCCGCGAGAGAGATTGTGATGCACAATAGGCTCAATCGTTGAAAGTCATCTTCCACGGAGAGGGAGCTCAGTATTGACGCAACCGGAAGCAACTTTTCTCCAAGTTCTGCTGCTCAACACGGTGACAAAATTTTAAGCGGATGTCTCTCTTCTCATTTCTTCTGCAAATGTACCCTTTCCCCTATTTTCCTTTAATTATTCATTGTATTTTTTCATTTTTCTTATAAAATTTATCATCTTTAAGAACAAAGAATGTAGACCGGCGAGTTCGTAAGTTGCGCACCTTTCACGCTCAACATCCACAACCAGAACCTCTTGTGGCTAACCCTCTTCCCATTTCTTCTGCAAAGGTACAATTTCCCTCTTTGACTCTAATCAACATCTTTGCTGCTGTTTCATTATCATGATGGTTGGTTCACGTTCACTGTTACAACTCTTAATTTATATGGTGACTCCGTTATTTGTATTAAATACTTCGTATTAGCCTTCTGTTTGGTCCTTGACATTGAAACACAGACACACCCATTTTACTTTTAACTTTTGGACCATAGATATGGCAAGAGTTGGGATATTTAAAAATAGTGTTATGAATAAGTGAACTTAGGATACTATAAAATATGTAAATATGTTTTCACTAGTATTTTTGCATGCTGGAGGTGATATTTATCTAACGTGCTCCTTGATGGACTTTGATTTTATAATTGGAAATATATGTAACTCATGTGATGTTAGTTAGAATCATCAATTCAAAATAGGGAATTTGCTTTTATAATTTTGTTTAAAGAACGTTCTAGTTTTCATATTATATATATATATATATATATATATATATAACTTCACATAATAAATTAAGACTTAGATATTAGATTGGTTAATGTTTTTGTCTTGCTGCATAAAAGTCGAACATAATTAGCTCAAAAGCAAGAATCATTGTTTTTAATTTATTGGTTATTTTCTCTGTTTTTGGACAATATAAGTGATGAACATACATAACCATTTAGCATGCTATATATCAAGGGGTTTTGGTATCCTTCCAATGGGGCTCAATAATTTTATGGTGAGAGCATGGTTGGCTCTAGCTAGATGGCAATGGACCAGTTTGATTTAATTTATTCATTCTCACTGTGATTATTCTTTGCACTTTCTCCTTCAACCACAGAGCTCATGTTCACTTGATTGGAGGAGCTCCATGCTTCAAAACACGACACCAATAGAGATAGGAAATTAAGCTTTTAAACCTTGGGCCACATGGAAGGAATGTTAAATAGTGTTTATGGGTCTTTATTATTTGTTTTAAATTGTTGAGAATGAACCTTAAGCTCTTTGTTTTTTGTTATGAACACCAAGAATAAAATTTTAACATAGTCACTTGTTTGAGATTTACTGATATACTGAATTATTGGGTCAAGGAATTTTTGGAATGTAATTATTGGCTTCTGTTATTTCCCTGCTTGATTTTCTTGTAATGTAATTGTGTATGGGTTGAAGTAACATTATACCCCTTTTTTAATTTAATTTAATTCTTTTTGTTTAGGAAAAAAATTAAAATATTAATTTAAAAATAATTAAAAAAATACAAAATTATTTGAAGTCACTATATATTCACTATTTAGTAAGCTAACAAAACAAAATGGAAAAAGTCTTTAATTCTTGCATAATCCTTAAATATTTAATTGATACGCCAGTTCCATGTATTTGATGACAACACATTTCTATTTTCTTTAAATATTTGTTAGCTCATTTCCATTTCACTTTCAAATTGTGTGATAAATATTATTAAATTCATCAATTATATATGTATTCGAAATTTCATTCATGATCTTAACCATTGAGTTAAGTCAATTAAGATGTGTCTTTATCTTTCAGTAGTAAATATCTAGCTTTGCAAACAGACATCTATTGGTTACTTGCAAATTATGAAAGCTTATTTTGTTTATATATATATATATATATATAATGCCTAATCATCTCATTTTCTTAAACAATAGGGTGAAGAGGAAGTGGAACCATTCATCATATTTAGGGAATAGTAATTGACGAGGTGCACTCAATTTCAAAAGCTCATTTATCTAGAAATCTTGCTCATGCTTTGAGCTTTCAGGTATGGTTTCTTTTTTCAAATTTAGACTTACGAACACTACACAAGACATACATAAATACATTATTATATATTCATGAATTTTCCTCAGATGAGTCATGGTCTTTTATAGGGTGAAGTAGATATAAAATATAGTCATTGCATTAGTAATGTGTATGCGTGTCTTTAACTAATAATATTGCAAAATGTTTTGTATTTAGTGATGGATAAATCATGGATTAAAATGTCACGCAATACGCCTGAGTATCAAGCAGGATTGAATGGTTTTTTGGACTTTTCTTTTGAACACAGCTCTAGTGTAGGTACAATAATATGTCCATGCAATATATAGATGTGGTTTTAGAAAGTGGAAGACTCGAGAAGAAGTGTATGACCACTTATTATGTAAACCATTACCTAAAAATTACACGTGTTGGTGTCATCATGGGGAGTCATTGTTGGGGAAATCTGTTGTTCCCCCCTGTAATTCAAGATAGCTTAGTTAATGAAGTTAGTATGCCAAGTATAGTCAATGAAGATCCGATGCAGATTATGATAAATGACACATTTGAATTCTCTAGAATGCGTTCCAATGAAGAACCATTTCCATCATTAGTTGAACATAGAGACACAGATGATGGAGGCATGCCGGAATCGCATCATGGAGCAAGTAGTGGTGCTAAAGAATTTTATGATTTACTCCAAGATGGAGAAGAACCATTATATGAGGGATGTAGTAAGTACTCAAAATTATCTTTCTTGGTGAAATTATATCACATCAAGTGTTTGTGTGGAGTCATTGACAAAGCAATGGCAATGATCATTGAATTGTTGCATGCTGCCTTTGAACATGCAAATATCCCTTTATCAAGTTATGAGGCAAAGAAACTGATTAACAAGCTTGGTATTGATTACACTAAGATACATGTTTGTCCTAATGACTGTATGTTATATTGGGGGGAAGATGAAGACAAAGAAGAATGCAAAATATGTCAGAAATTTAGATGGAAGCAATGTGGTAAAGAAAATGCAAGTGGTTGTGGTTTGACTACTACAAAGCCACGAAAAAAATTACCTGCAAAGATTTTACAATACTTTCCATTGATCTCAAGGTTGAAAAGGTTGTTCATGTCTTCAAAGACTGCTAAAAGTATGGTTTGGCATGCTGAAGAGAATAACAATGACGGGATGATGAGACATCCAATAGACTCTGAGGCTTGGAAGAATTTTGATTTGGCACATCCTGATTTTGCTTCCGATCCTCGGAATGTACGATTGGCCTTAGCAACTGATGGGTTCAATCCCTTTGGATCTTTGAGTGTTGGTTATAGCATTTGGCCATTAATTCTCATCTCGTATAATACTCCCCCATGGACATGTATGAAAGCCAACAAACTTTATTCTTTCAAACTTGATTTCTGGAAAACGAACGCCAGGAAATGATATTCACATCTACATGAAACCTCTTATAGAAGAGTTGAAGGAGTTATGGGAAAAATGTGTTGACACATACAATGCCTCAAAGAATGAAGTGTTCATGATGCGAGCATGTCTTTTATGGACTATTAGTGACTTCCCTGGTCTTGGAATGCTTTCTGGATGGAACACTTACATTAGGTTAGCTTGTCCATCTTGTAACTTTGATACAAGTCCTCTCTGTCTTCCATTTAGTAAAAAATGGTGTTTTACGGGTCATTGTCGCGTTCTATCTAAAGGACACAAGTTTCAGTTGAATCGAGTTCGCTTTAATGGAAACATTGAGGAGAGGGATCCACCGAGACAATTATTTGGCACTTAAATTTTAAAACAAGTGGAGAATATAGAAGTCACATTTGTTAAACAACCACAATCATCAAATAAACGAAGGAGAACTCGTGGGAAGAACATTGGTGAACATCAAACTCAACAATGGAAGAAGAAAAACATATTCTTTCAACATCCATATTGGGAGTTTAACTTGTTGCGATATAATCTAGATGCGATGCATATTGAAAAGAATGTGTGCGACAATGTAATTTTCACATTGATAAATGATAAAGAGAAAAGAAAAGATCATGTAGAGGCTCGAAAAGACTTGCGTGCAATGGATATAAGAAGTGAGCTTTGGCCACCAGATAAGGGGAAGAAGTTCCCCGCAGCTTTGTTTACACTAGCAAATGAAGAGATAGATGTTATGCTAACCACCTTGAAGGATGTTACTGTACCAGATGGTTACTCAAGCAATATATCCAAATGTGTTGATACAACTCAATGCAAGATCTCTGGTTTGAAAAGCCATGATTCTCACATTCTTATGCAGCAATTTCTCCCCTTGTCAATTAGGAATGTGTTATCTTTTCAAGTTGCTACAGTTTTGATTGATTTATGCTCACTTTTCAAGTTGTTATGTGCCAAATTATTGAACCATGATGAATTAAACAAGCTTAAAGAACAAATTGTTCTTACACTGTGTCATATGGAAATTTTATTTCCTCCATCATTCTTCACGGTTATAGTTCACCTTATGGTTCATTTATCTGAAGGCTCAATAGCTGAAGGTTGGATCTTTGAAGAGATATTTACTTTCTGCTCAAGGTACTTAGACAATGAAATTGAGACAAGATTCAATCGAGGAGGACGTGTTGATGATGATCTCATTGAGTCTTCGTCATGTCTATTTCCCAATGTAGGCAAACCTATTGGAGGTTCATCATACTTTACTTTGACACCAAAAGAATGGGTACAAGCACACAGACATGTGTTGGTTAATTGTGAAGAAGTAAAACACTTCATTGAGTAAGTTTTACTTAAAATGATCAGTTATTCTATATTCTTGTCCTCTATCATGTTTCTTAGTATCTTGATTGATATAGGGAATTTAGAACTATCACAAAAAAGAGGTTAAGGGGTCGAACAAGGTTGTCGTGTGATATAGAAAAGGAAGTTCATCGGGGCATTGTGGATTGGTTTATGCGTTACGTAAGTATAAAAAGATTTATTTCACTTCTAATGAGTTACTATATATGCATTATTGCTAAAATAATCTCTTTCTTTCCAATAGATTATGAATGATAATAGCAATGCACACTCAGAAGATACTCATACCCTTGCACGAGGCCCACTTCATCAAGCAAGAAGGTTTACTACATACAATGTTAATGGGTATAAATTTCGTACCTTGCAATGTGAGCAAGGGATGAAAACTCAAAATAGTGGTGTATTTTGCAGCTTTGGAACAAAAAGTTATGCCAGTGTAAGTGACAATAGGCCAACAGAAGGTTTAGTGTCGTATTATGGAAAGTTGGTCGACATTATTGAATTGAACTATCATGGACAATTTGTAGTGACTTTGTTTAAATGCCAATGGGCTAACACTACAAATTTTAGATTCATTAAAAAGGATGCATTGAGCTTCATTTCAATCAACTTTTCTCATTTGATCCATACGGGTGTAAGGGAAGATGATGAACCATACATTCAGGCTTCTGAAGCTCAATTGGTGTATTATGTGGAGGATAAGATAGATGAAGGATGGTATACCCCAGTACATCTAAAACCAAGAGATTTGTTTGATATGGGTGAGGATGCTACAGAGACAACTTATGAAAGTGAGACTTGTCAAGAACTATTGGCCCTACACTGGTCAGATGATAACATTGAAGCTCAATTGCTAGGCCTAATGTGCATATAGAATTTGACTAAGCATCTAATCAAAAGTGGTCTTCTATTGTTTTTTCTCTGTGTATTATGTTTTCTATTACTATATTATTTCATGTTTTGTATATTTGAATGAATTTTTGCTTTCAATTGTGAATAAATGATGATAAGTTTTTGTATGTTTTCGGTATTGTCATTTTTCTTATTTATGATGTATTTGGTGCTTTTTACATCAAGTATGACATCAGAAGGTCAACATATGCAATCCACTTCATCCCATATGGAGCCACATCAGACACCTCATGTCTCACCTAATGATGGACCTTTTCTGTATGATGAGCTTGAGGATCCAGATCCTAAGACCTTTGTTGCTGGTAAAGGTCCTTCTACTGATAAAGCTAAACGACAATTCTGGACAGTTGAAGTGAGAAGTATGTTATTTAATTTTTATACATTAAATCTAAGTGTTAGTACATGTATTAGTTGATTCATTTAATATTAAGTGATGGACACTTTCTTTTTACAGATAGTCAAGGAAATATGAGTGAACGTGCTCTGAGGGTTAGAGATATCTTCTCCCTTCCACATGGAGAAATGATTATAATTCCTTTTGATGGAAGCACACCGAGCGACATAGATGTTGATGGGCTCTTAGGAGGCTTTTTAGGTTGGTTGGCACAAAATTACAGATACTTTCCGATTAGCTTTAAAAAGTGGCCTAAGGTGCTTCAAACATCTAAGTTATATTCAAAATGATGTCTTTCTTGGTTTATACCTATAATACTTTCTAATGTTTATTTTCAAACATCTAAGGTATATTCAAAATGATGTCTTTCTTGGTTTATACCTATAATACTTTTCTTTCATTATAATTAATTGCCATAGCTAACACTAGTAAGTGATTGAAGGCTACGTTACATGATGATGCAGCAAAAACATACATAATGAAAGAAATTGGAAAAAATGGAGGGAAAATAGGTTAAAGTTGTATAATACTTTCTATGACCAAACAAAATCTCGAGAAGAAAATATTAGAAACACTCCATATTCAATTCCAGCAACTGAGCGGGCTGCTTTTATAGATTATAGATTATAGGAGAAAACTAAGGTACTATGCTCACTCAATGTTTAAATGGTTTGACTATTATAGTAGAACTTACCTTTTTTGTTTATGTTTGCAGGAAATATGTCAAAAGAATACACAAAATAGGACCAAGCTTACAATTAATCATACTGGTGATTCCAAAAAGCTGAAGAGAAGGATGGTTGAGTTGGTAAATAGTTAGAAATTATGTTATGTCTAGTAAGATTATTTTTATCCAATTTATGTATAACTAACTTTAAAAATGTGATTATTGTTAATAGATGACAGAAACTGGGCAGCCAGTGAGTAGGGGTACATTATATATCCATACTCATAAAAGAAATGATGGAACATATATTAATGAAGAGGCTCGGGTTGTTTGTGTAAGTTTTTAGATCTTGTATGCATTTTGGTATCATTTTTTTATATTTTCTAATAACTTCTCATAACTTAAATCATATATCATATAGGAGAAGATTTCTGAAATTGAGAGATATGGAACTGCTCCTGTAGCCATATCACCTAATGACTCTCTTGGACAAGTATTTGGAAAAGAACATTCAGGCAGGGTTCGAGGTAGGGGTGTAAGCGGGTCCGACCCAACCCGCGAACCCGACGGATCCAACCCAACCCGAAGATATTTTACGGTTCGGTTCAGGTATTCGATTCATTTCGAAGATTTTCTATCAAACTCGATCTGGTTAGGTTTGGGTCTCGGGTTTGCCTATGTTGAACCCGATAGACCCAACCCGAACCAAGCCAGAAAAAGAAGTCATAATCTTATTTCATTTTCATGCAAGGAGATAACAAAAATAGGTGCAGCGGCAGCACAAGTAGAGGTGGTTCTCCAAATCCTATTTCATTTGCTTCTTCAATTTATTTTTCTCTATTTCTTTTCTCTTTTTCATTTTATATTTTAATTTAATTTCATCTTCTACATTTTAAAAAAAAAGGAAAAACTTTCATGACCCGATGACCCAACCCAACCCGAACATATTCGGGTTGGTTCGGTTCGGGTTACTCACCCTAAAAATACAAAACCCGAATCAACCCAACCCAACCCGAATCAACCCAACCCGAACATATTCGGGTTGTCACCCCAAACCCGATCTAACCCAACCCGATTACACCCCTATTTCGAGGTGTTAGTTTTGGAGTTTGCCCATCACAAGTATTTGGATGTAGATATCAATGAATTTGTAATACATCTAGTTCTAGTAATGCAAGTCAACAAAATCGTGTTGCACAATTTGAAAATGAAGTTTAGGAAATGAAAATTGAATTTAAATCAAGAGATGAAAAAATGAAGAAAATGGAGGCACATCTTGCTCATGTCATTGTTTATTCATCAATTTTTGTTCCTTCTAATCTAGCCATTGGCCTTGATATTGTGAGTTACTCTCATCATTACATGGTTTGTTATAATTTTCAAACCTATTATGGTACTAATAAGTCATTCTGTTGTTTATATTTTGGCAGCAAACTCCCCTGGTTAACCTTTTTCTCAATCTGACACTAATCAACCGTAAGTCATATAATTATCTTAGTGTTGTACTTGGTTGATAAATGTCAGCACCCAATTTTGTCCGGAAATTTCATATACCTTTTCTCATGTATATATTTGTTGTATTTATCATTTTCTTCTTAAAAAATCCAAAGATACCCAAAATTAAAGAAAATCAGAATGGATCAATTAATCCGTTAGTTAATTAATTATCGATGATTAATTGACTAACAGATTGATTAAACGTTTTGATAAAAAAAACTATTAAGTCCAAAAAGAAAAAAAGAGAGAAAAAAAAGTCTTTTAATTGGGCCAATTTGGGTCCATTTGCTTCACCCTTAAAAAAAAAGGAAGAAGTTTTTTTCAGATTTGTTCTTTATCCAGTGGGTCATTTTGGGCCCAAAATTTTCAATTTAAAAAAAATCCTTTTGGGCCAATTTAGGTCCATTTTCTTCAAAAAGATGTGTTGTCAAGTGTTTTAAAAAATCAGATTGGGCTAGTCAGGCCCATTTTTTTTCTGAGTCACTCATTTTTTATTTGGGCCATTTTGGGCCCATTCTTGGAGTTCTTTGTTTTTTTTAAAAAGTTTTTTTTGGGTTAATTAGCCCTTTTTCATTCCTTAATTTTAAAATTAAAAGGAAGAAGGGAGAAAATAGTTGTTGATTTGCAGTACAAGTTGCACTGAGTGCAAGTTGCACTGAGTTGGGCGGCCAGACCAGTATGGGCACCTGACATGGGCGGCCAGCAGCTCCAAAAGTGAGGCACAACTTGCACATAAAAAAAGAGATAATTTGCCTATAAATGTGAACCAATTTTTTCAAAAAAGGGGAGGAGCAAAATTCATCTGAGCGAGCGTGAAATGCCTAATCTCTGAATCCCATTTCTTGGAGAAGAAGAAGAAAAAGAAAAAGGGGAAACAAGAGTGCAACCTAGTATGTTTTTCTTACATGTAGTTGTTCATATTGATATATTCCTTAACAATCTAACTTGTTGAAGCATTTCATGTTTATCTATACAATTTATATTGTATTTTGATATCTGCACTTATACTATGCATCTTGAATGAAAATAAGTTCAAATAGCTAATCAAATATCAAATGTTTGTGAGAGTCCCAATTACAGCAGTTCAACCCCAAAAAAAATAGAGTCCAAATATACAGTCCCAATACAAGCAAGATAAAAGGAATTATACAAAAAAATCCAGTCAGACCCCTCTGCCCTTGGCCACCCTCACCATCAAGTTTGCACCCAAAAAGAAAATCAGTGAACCAACTAAAAGGAGCAGACTAAGAAAGAAAAACAGAGCAAGGGATAAAGGAGGCTGACCCTCCGCCGCTGTCCCGCCGCCGTTGAGCGGCCGCTCCTGGCCGCCGTCATCTCTGCAGTTGCTCCCATGGCCACCCCTACCACCGTTTAACCACCACCGAGCCCAAGAGAGAGAGAAAACCAGGGAGAGGGAGTGAATCAGAACCAAAAACAGAGAGGAGGAAGAAGAAATGGAGGCCGCCGCGGCCTCCCGCCGCGGCACGGTGTCGCCGTCGTGCGTCACTAAGCCATCACCGCGGCTGCAACCTCTCCTCCCCACCACGGCCTTGTCCAGCTCCTCCGCAGTCGTCGCCGCGTGTCGCCCCTGCTGCACACGCCGTCGCCGATCGCGAACCATCGCTTCGTCACCCAGCCACCGCGAGACGCCGCCAAGCCCTCTCTCCGTCGCAGTCACTGTGTGCGCCGCCGTCCGCTTTCTCTTTCCCTCAGGCCGCGGCGCGTAGCCGCAACACAGCCGCGCAGCCCACCGCTGCGAGATCGGCTCACCATCTCCCCCTCCGCCCAGAACCGCTGCACGGAACCACCACGGAGCGCCGTCGCGCGCTCCCTCTCTTCCGCGGCCTCACCCTTTGCTTTCCCTCTGTGGCCGCAGCAGCTCCCTCCATGGCCGCCGCGCCATCTCCTCCTTCCCCCTTTTGCTCTCCCCATTTTCAATCTCAAAACCTAACCCTAACAGAGGAAAGTGATTTGGTTTGAATGAGGCAATCTGATTGTTTTGCCTTAGGGTTATGCCCCCCCCTTGACCAAGAGTTAGTGACTTGGGCCAGCGAATCTGCTGGCCCATTGATGTTCTGTGGACCCTTTTTTTTCTATTTTTGGACAGTGGTTGGGCCAGTGATGATGTGCTGAGGCCCAACTCATTTTTTTCCTCTTTTGATCTGATTTGGTAATATTGTTCAATTCTATTATTTGTTATTATCTTAATATTATTATTTATTTATTTTATTTCATTTATTACTAATAATCTCTTTTTGTAAATTATTTTAGATCCACCATCTTGTATTTCTTTTAACTGTTTAGAATTATTTATTTAACACTTGTGGATGTAAATATTTGTTTATTTCTTTCTCTGTAAATAATCGATTATTTGTAATTTTAATTTTGTGTGCATGTAAATATTAATTGATTCAATTTATCCCCTTTTATCTTTGACGTTAATAGAATAGCATTTCTATCTTTTAACGTCATTTCAAATAAAAAATAATTGAGCATAGTCATTTACTAGCTCAATAATTTGCCCGTTTATAAATAAAAAAAAAACATTTTTTAAATTGGTTTATCAAATCGATTACGTTGATAGAATAGTCTTTCTATCCTTTAACGTATAGTTTTAAGAGAAAAAAGAATATTGAGTATAGTCATTTACTAGCTCAATAATGTGCTTGATCTCAAACCTCTTCCAAAAAATAATTCTTTTCTCAAAAGTTACGTTAATTGAATAACATTTCTATCAATAACGTAAAAAGGAAATATTGAGTATAGTCATTTACTAGCTCAATAAATGCGTGAAATTTCAAATTCATTTTAAAAAAAGAAAATGATTCTCTTCAAAAAATTACGTTAATTGAATAGCGTTTCTATCAATAACGTAAAAAAAAGGGGAAAAATATTGAGTATAGTCATTTACTAACTCAATAATGCGCGTAAAATCAAATCATTTTTCAAAATAATTTTTCTCAAAATAAATGACGTTTATTGAATAGCATTTCTATCAATAATGTCGTCAAAACAATTTCAAGGGTTCGTTGTATAGCCATTTGCTAGCATCAACTCTGCTAAAAAATAAAATCCTTTTTTTCTTTGAATTAAAAACACTTCCAAAATCAATTTCCTCATTTTTTTTTTATTTTCAAAAATTAAAAATCATTTTCTTTTCAAAATTAAAACCAATCTCCTTTAAAACACATTTTTAGAACTACGTGGCTTTGATTTCTCCATTGCACCTGGAGATACGTAGAAGCGGGGTTTCTCGTCGAGCCGAAATAAAATTTTCAACATTTCGTCCCATTGATTTCAAATTAATTTTTTCATCATTCTTTAATTTAAAGAACATAAATAAATTTTATTTTATTTTTAGAGGGTAAAATAAACATTTTAAAAGTTAATGAATTTTGCACAATTAATTAAGGGTAACCGTTTTAACGGATGTTGTAGGGTGCTAATACCTTCCCTACACATAATTGACTCCCGAATTTGGATCTTTTGTTCGCAGACCAGGTTTTCATTTTAAAATCATTTTTGGGTTTTCCAATTTCCCCGAACAAAATAAATTGGTGGCGACTCCCCAAAATATCATCATTTTTCATTATCTTTTCTCACGGGCTCGCCGACCCCGTCGTGGCCCCGGTCGCGACAATAAAGTAGTAGAGGGCCTTTAAAATTATGAGTCTAGTTCTTATTTTTGTGATATGATGCAGTCTTTCATGACTTGTAGTTGGGGATATTTTCAAACTCACTTCTTTAATGGATTATAAAGTTGTACTATATTTATGATTGTATTCATTGTTGTTTGTAGTGAGAACAGACCTTTGTAGCTTCTTTCATGATTCCAAAACCTTTAAGACAAAGGTTAGTATATCTTCTACACTATTTAAAGTTAATAGTGGGTAGTTGGAAAAAAGTGTTGTTGGTAGTTTTAGGTAGAAAATGCAATCTGTCAACTTTTTTTAGCTATTTATGTATGTATGTGCTTATAGAATCTAGACAAATCTTATCTAAAACAAGATGAAAAGCTTGGTAATAAATGGAAACAAAATATGAAGCGGTTAATAATTAAGCACCCTTTACAAACACCTTCCAATCAACATAAGTAGATATGCTACTACTGTTACAAACACCCTTTACAAATTTCTTTTTGTTGGTTTTATCAATTTTGAAATATGCATTATATTTAAGCAAGAAAGATGTTGATAAAGTGAAATAATCTTGTCATGCACTTGTATGGTATTGATATGTCCCTTAGTGGTAAGGGAAAGAACATGATATTAATTTGTTCACTGACACCTCAATTGTAAACATTGAAAACAATTACGTTCTTTATTACTCCAAAACTCATGCATACATGATGATCATAGTGTTTCTAATTTTTTTTTCACTTAGGAATTGTCATTCATATTGTGTGAGCTTTATGTTATAATTCTCTTTGTTTTTACGGTTATATATCTCTTTTGATATACTCATTTCCCCTTTATTTTATACTATTTTTATGTTCTTTGTTTTGGGAAGGTCATTCACCTTCTACTTTCTTATAATTTTATCTTATAACATGTTCATTTTATTATAATAGAAAGAATAATGATAAAATTATTTTGTTTATATAGTAATACTTTTACGAGGCTTTTTACGGTACATAGGTTATAAAATGTTGTACCGGTACATAGAAAAATTACGTACAGGTGTATGTCATAAACGGTCATCTGAAAATTTTGAAAATTAGTGTTTGACCCCAGATAATAACCGAGCAGCGGGTTCGTTTTGTTAATGAGTAAAGAATAGTGCGCCGCAGTGTGTTGATAAGAAGAGAGATCCATTGTCTTGTGCTATCTACGTATGAAGCCGACTGGAAAAATCGAACGGAATCTGAGATTAAGCATCGTTTAAGTTATAATCCACAAAAGGAAGGACCACAACAAACTTAGCCGAATGAGGATGGAGAAGTTTTGGGGCTGAATCACGGAAGGGTCAGTACGAGGTTGAAGTGATGCATAAGTGTTTGTCTTCTTTATACGAATTTGACAATAAGCCTAGGCCAAAAGCATAGTTTCCATTCGAGAAGACCCACTGTAAATCATTTCGAAAGGAAATTTATCGAGTTTTGAGGTTAGTTGTGTTCGTTAATTTTTTTATAATTTTGTTAGTAGGTTTAAGTAGTGGTTGAGTAAATCTATTTATTTAATTTATTTTTTCCTGTGTTCATTCAATGTCAGTATAAAGGGTGTGTTTGGCAAAACTAGCTGATAAGCTAGCTGGTAGCTGATAAGCTAGCTTATTGAATTAGAAGTGTTTGGTAGAACTAGCTGATAAGCTAGTTGATAAATATAAAATGACATAAAAGGACATAACAAAATAAGTTTTATTATATAAATTCTATTTGTGTTTTTTAGATAAAAATATATTATTATGCAATTATAATTTTAGATTTTTAAAAAAATAATTAAATTTTTATTAAATCTTTTAGTGATAAAATATTTAATAAAAAATTAAAATAAATAGTGAAATTGATAAAATAAATAGTATAATATAAAAACAATTTTATAAAATAGTGAAAAGAAAATAACAATTTAATTAATTAACAATTTTTTAAATTACTTATCATATAGGTAATAATAGGTAAAAAGAATTTGAAAGGTTTTTGTCATTAAAATTAAAAATAGATAATAATAATAATAGGTAAAAAGAAATTAAAAATAATAAGAGAAATGTATTAAAGTATAAGGGATAATGATGGAAGAAAATTAAATAAGCTACAAGCTATAAGCTAGATGAAGTAGCTTGTAGCTTATAAGCTAGAAACTCCTAAAATAAGCTACTTTGAGGTACCTTACCAAACACTTTTGTGTTGGTCAAACTATCTTATAAATTAGTCAAATAAGCTAGTAGTTAGCTTATTGGTCTTGCCAAACACACTCAAAAAAATTTTAGGAACTGTAGTTAACATGGATTTTGTTCAAACAATGATATGAGTAAGGTCTATATTGGTAATACAGGTTAGTGTGCACCACAATATTCATTAAATCATGGAAAGTAATGGACGGTTCACAGGAGAACAATGGAATGGAGGTAATATTTGTGTTATTTATTATTTGTAATTACCATGGACAACATAAAATTTGATCAGTATTAGCTTTATAGTTGACTAAACATGGTGGATATTGCATTTGTTAATGTTGTAGAGGCTCCAGATGGAAATTCATTTGATCATGGTGGCAGTTTTGTTTGTGATCAGGAAGAGGAGACCAATATAGGATTGACAATGTTGCAGATTTGAAGAGGGTTAATTTTATTGGTTCAATAGGGACCTCTTTAAGAAAATTCAAAAAAGTACACAACAATCGGTTCCCTATCATCAAACACAATAATTGGTTTGCAGGTGTTTTTTTTTATCTAATTTGGCTTTCTTTTGTTCTCTGTGCAGGTGCTAATCTAATTGATTTAACAACTTGGTTCTTTTTTGCCTCCATTTTGACTACAAGGTTGACGTCTCATTTTGTATAGATTTTATCTAGAGTGACAAAATCATATGTCAACCTTTCTTACCCTCTTTAGAAATATATATTTTGACTACTGTAGGTGAGTGGCATAATTACTTAGTTTGACGAGTTGATGTTTATGTTGTGAACAAATTCAAGACTCTTTTATTTTCTCAATGGTTATATTATGAACAAGTTTAAGATTCCTTATTAAAGACTATTTATAATTTTCTTTCTTTAATATCATAGTTCAATTTATTTTTAATGTTATATCCCCTTAATCATTTTTACTTGATATTCCACTTTTTATTATTTTTATTCTTTTCATATGTTATTATGTGGGTTCAATTGATCAATTAATTATTTTACATGTTTAAATAGTTATAATTACAAAGAGTAACGTTATTACATGTGATAATCGCTACTACAAATTAAAATTCAATCAATTATCAACCCAAATGTAAAAAAAAATAAAAAATTTTCCCTTAGCGGCGGTTCCTAACCGCTCTTATAGTTTGCAGGGCCCCAATCAAAATTTTAATTATATTTAGCGGCGGTTCTATAACCGCTGCTATATAAATATAAACTATTTTAAATAACTAGTAAAATAAAGGATAACAACGGTTCGAAAACCACCACTATTTAAATCTGGAGCTACCGGCGGTTGATAAAAATTGATGTTATATTTATTTGTGGCGCCAAAAATGGTGTCGTTTTAAAACCGCCGCTAAAGCATTTGGAGGCGGTTAAAACCATTGCTAAAACCTGCTAATGATCGCCATTAAAAACCAATTTTGTTGTAGTGTCTCCATGAAAATTCTGGTTTTGTCTTGGCAAGTAATAGGCTACTCATAAAGTAGAATGATTCAAGGCTAGCAACAACTACTTTTTTGCCAATATTTATCAAGTAACATTTTCTCATTTGTTTTTCAAATACAAGTCCACATGGGTTTGGTTTCAGATTTATTCTGAATTGGGTTTTCATGTTGCTCTTTCACCAAAAGTGAAAAAGAAAAGGGGATTTTCTTTACTGTAGTGGATTGGCGATAGGAAAAAGGATAAAAAGAATGTTAAAATGATCCCTTAGTTCTTTGCTATTTGGTTTACTTGACTTCAAAGAAAGAAATGAGGTGATATTTAGATATGAGTCAACTGATTTAATCTATTTAGATCTTAATTAAAATTAGGTCATGGTCATAGATCTCTTCTCTAATAGAATGTTTAATTCATCTATTTCTGATTGGTCTTAATTTTAATGGATTGGCAACTTTGTAAGAATTATATTTTGTAGGGATTTTTAATACAAGGGTCAGTGCATGTCTAAAACTCCTTTAATATTATTTTATTTTATGTAATAAAAATATATATTATATGTAAATTAATTAGACTTCATGATAGGATTAAACTTTAAAGAATTAACCTAATAAAATTACTTTTTAAGAAACTAAGTTATAATCATGATTTTTTTTCAAAATCTAAGATAAAACTAATAAATAAGAAAGAAAATATTGATTTGAAAATCATTGAAATGTAATATTTTATTTAACAAACAAGAAAAAAAATATTCGTGATTTTTAAGCAAATAATTGGTATGTTACAGAGATGCTTGACGAGCGTTTGGAGTTGAATCAAAATCATGCTCACTTATTAGCTTATATAGTGCTCACTAACTACCACATCTTCTTTATTGGTCTATTCGACGAAACTACACCTAGTAAGGGATGATAATGAATGGCTAGGGCTTTAGTTTTAAATTTTGAGTCCATTTTATTAAAATGACATACTTAACCCACAAAACCCGCTAAAATGACGGGTTTAGCTCGTGTTTTGCTAGGTAGGAACCTGAATTCAATTTGTCCTTTTTTGGCCAGATCTGTTGTAGCCCACAACCTGCATCAAGTAGGCAAAGATCCAGTCGTGTAGCTTGTTTTGCCACTTTCATATTATATTACCAAATTGAAACTTGTCCCATTTCAACTATGCTTAATAGGCACTCAAATATATAAAAACTAATTTAACATCATTCATTTCTCTTCATATTTTTTTGTCACATTACATCACTTATCATATATATCACTTCTCTCCCTTTTCTTCTTATCCACCATTGTGTTTACACCCATGGATGTCTATAAATCAATTTTTTAGTGTCTAAGGTAAGACTTTTCAACTAGATAAAAGTTGAAATTAATAACTTAAATCATTTTATCAGTGTTTAATGATTTTTTTAAATAATTACTAGTTTTTTTTATATAAGCTACTATAGTTTTTTTAAAAGAAAACCTCATTTTTTTAGCTACCAATTGAAATTTTTATACAATTTAATATGTACAACTCTCACTCATCATCATTCAATAATCAATATAATTTTTAACTAGTTTAACCGTTAACTTTATTAAAAACTTTCAATCAAATTAAATAATTTTATCAAACACACTACTCATAAACTTTTAACTAATTTTTCAGTCACACTCATTTCTAATCCCAGCTTCCAAGGGAGTGGAAATGTGGAATATGGCGATCATAGAACTCCACGTTGCAAAATGTTAGCCGCTGGATAGGATGTGGCAATCATACGGATGTAATTAATTTACAACTAACCCCCCCTTTTCTCCTTGTGCTACTTGAGTTGAGCCTGCCTGCCAGCCCACCTACCAAGCACTGCACCAACACTTGAGTCAACACAAAGCACCACTTTTTTGACCCAAAAAAAAAAACATAAAGCACCACTTTTTAATTCCAATAAACAAATTAAAAGCCCCCAAAACACACCTCTCTGACTCACCTCACCCTATATAATGCCCACTCACTCTTCCTTCCCCTCTCAGGAACTCTCCAACAAACTCCAAAGATTTCCTCTTCAAAATCCTCTCTCTCTCTCTCTTTCTCATAATTAACTTGAGCTCCATTGCATTTGTCTTTTGCATTCTCTCAAAACTCAAAACTACCACAAGGATTAACAGTTAATTAGTTTGCATTTATAACATGGAGGCAACTATCATGAGCAACGGTCACCACCAAAGCCAAAACGGTTCGTTTTGCTTGACTAGCAATGCTACTACTACTAAAGCCAGCAGTGACCCATTGAATTGGGGTCTGGCGGCGGAGTCAATGAAGGGAAGCCACTTGGATGAGGTGAAGCGAATGGTGGAGGAGTACCGGAAACCGGTGGTGCGGCTCGGCGGCGAGACTCTGACGATCGCGCAGGTCGCAGCCATCGCCGGTCACGAGCAAGGCGTGATGGTGGAACTGTCCGAGTCAGCAAGAGCTGGCGTTAAGGCGAGTAGTGATTGGGTGATGGAAAGCATGAATAAAGGCACTGACAGTTATGGAGTCACCACTGGCTTCGGTGCCACCTCTCACCGCCGAACCAAACAAGGTGGCGCTTTGCAAAAAGAGCTCATCAGGTAATTAACATATCTACCACTTCCTTAATCCATTTCTAATTCCTAATCATATCATAATAATCTGTATACATCCCTTCCATCTTTTCATGTTTTTTAAATACGGAATATAATTTAGTTGGCTTGTAATAATATATGCTTAAAATAAGTAACATTTAATCTATATTAAAAATTTGTTAAAGAAAATAAATTAACATGTGATTTTTATAAACTTGTATACATTGCCAATAAATAATAATTGTTATGTGACTAAAATATTAAAATAATGTGTTTCTTTCATTAATAACATCACTATTTACGTACACCAGTCATTGATAAAAGGTAAATTAAATTGATCATAAAGTAGTAATATATAAAACGAACGGGTCTGGGAGTTTTTAGTCAGTTAGGACTGGCTTTGCACATGACGCGGGGTTTGGTGACTGCATCCATTATTGCATACCAGCTTTGACTTCATTTCTTCTACTCATCTCATTTTCTAATTTTCTTTTATGACGACTTTTGGAAAATTCCTTACCCCAATTAAAATCATAGATTGAAAGGTGAATAATTAATACACAAGTATATATGGATTTATTTTTGAAAGGTTAATATGTGACTTTCTGGGCTAATTATTACGAGAAAAGAGTTTTTAAAAATATACTTCCAAAATTATTTTTTATATCGTAAAAAATAACAAGCCTTACAAACTCTTATCTTTTATTTATGAAATCCCCCATTCACTTATTTATTTCAATTCATTTGTATTTTAGGATTTTAGAATAATTGCTATTATAAGCAAATGAAACTGCTTTCTTCAAGATGGATTTAGTTTATGATTAATAATTGAAAATAAAAGTTCCAAGTTCTTATTCTTTTTCATCATTATTTTTTAGGTTTTTGAACGCTGGAATATTTGGTAATGGTACCGAGTCAAGTCATACATTGCCACACTCTGCAACCAGAGCAGCCATGTTAGTGAGAATTAACACTCTTCTCCAAGGGTACTCAGGCATTAGATTTGAAATCTTAGAAGCCATCACCAAGCTCATCAACAACAATGTTACCCCATGTTTACCACTTCGTGGTACAATTACAGCTTCGGGAGATCTGGTCCCTCTTTCTTACATTGCTGGTTTGCTTATTGGCCGACCTAATTCCAAAGCTGTTGGACCCTCTGGAGAGGTACTTAATGCTAAGGAAGCTTTCCAATCGGCTGGAATCAACTCTGACTTCTTTGAATTACAACCTAAGGAAGGTCTTGCCCTTGTTAATGGCACTGTTGTTGGTTCTGCCTTAGCTTCTATTGTTTTATTTGAGGCAAACATATTAGCTGTGTTGTCTGAAGTTCTATCAGCTATTTTTGCTGAAGTGATGCAAGGGAAACCTGAATTTACTGACCATTTGACACATAAGTTAAAGCACCACCCTGGTCAAATTGAGGCTGCTGCTATTATGGAGCACATTTTGGATGGAAGTTCCTACATGAAAGCAGCCAAGAAGTTGCACGAGATAGATCCCTTGCAGAAGCCAAAACAAGATCGATATGCACTTAGAACTTCACCACAATGGCTTGGTCCTCTTATTGAAGTGATTCGATTCTCAACCAAGTCAATTGAGAGGGAGATTAACTCTGTGAACGATAACCCTTTGATTGATGTTTCAAGGAACAAGGCATTGCATGGTGGTAATTTCCAAGGAACCCCTATTGGAGTCTCTATGGACAACACACGTTTGGCTCTTGCATCAATTGGTAAACTCATGTTTGCTCAGTTCTCTGAGCTTGTCAATGATTTTTACAACAATGGGTTGCCTTCAAATCTCTCTGCTAGTAGAAATCCTAGCTTGGATTATGGTTTCAAGGGAGCTGAAATTGCCATGGCATCTTATTGCTCCGAACTCCAATACCTTGCAAATCCGGTCACAAGTCATGTTCAAAGTGCTGAACAACATAACCAAGAAGTGAACTCTTTGGGTTTGATTTCTTCTAGAAAGACAAACGAAGCCATTGAGATCCTTAAGCTCATGTCTTCCACGTTCTTGATTGCACTTTGCCAAGCAATTGACTTGAGGCATTTGGAGGAGAATTTGAAAAACTCGGTCAAAAACATTGTAAGCCAGGTTGCTAAGAGGACTCTTACCACAGGTGTCAATGGAGAACTCCATCCTTCCAGATTTTGTGAAAAGGATTTGCTGAAAGTGGTTGATAGGGAGTATGTATTTGCCTATATCGATGACCCATGCAGTGCTACATACCCATTAATGCAAAAACTCAGGCAAGTGCTTGTGGATCATGCATTAGTTAATGGAGAAAATGAGAAGAATTTGAACACGTCAATCTTTCAAAAGATTGCAACTTTCGAGAATGAGTTGAAGACTCTTTTGCCGAAGGAGGTGGAAAGTGCAAGAGTTGCATATGAGAATGGCAATTCAACAATTCCAAACAAAATCAATGAATGCAGATCTTACCCATTGTACAAGTTTGTGAGGGAGGAGTTAGGAACAGGATTGCTAACCGGAGAAAAAGTAAGGTCACCAGGTGAGGAGTTTGACAAACTATT
Organism: Sesbania bispinosa; assembly: GCA_026901365.1. Lineage (NCBI taxonomy): Eukaryota > Viridiplantae > Streptophyta > Magnoliopsida > Fabales > Fabaceae > Sesbania > Sesbania bispinosa. The sequence goes on from QLOH01001056.1 coordinate 134,357, forward strand.
CACAGCAATGTGCCAGGGTAAAATTATTGATCCTCTTCTGCAATGCCTTGGGGAGTGGAATGGTGCTCCTCTTCCAATTTGTTAACTTAACCATTTATATTTTGAAATGTTTTTCTTGTATCTATTCAAGTGTGGCGATAATTATTTGATTTGTCAAGCCTTTTGCAAAATTAATGTGGAAAGCTTCATTTTAGTTTCCTCAATACCAAGTAGGAACTTGTAATTTAATATTGTAACAGAATTTCAATTGTTTGCCACAGCTTTGAATGTCATATACAATACATGCCTTCGATGTAAATGATGTTTTTCTTAAATAAAAGAAAAAAAAAAATCAGCTTTAGTCTCCGAGCAAGCAGGTAGTGGTAAAACTAATTACTAATACCCAAATTATAGTTTCTGACCACCAATACAGTAAATTTAATTGTAAAGCTGGTTATTCTCCCAAAGACCTATCGCTAAAATATGCTTATCTTAATATGGTTAATAAAATTCTCCACATACCATATTCTAAGCAAAAGTTTCCGGTACTGAAAATTGCATTAGTCGAATTAATTAATTGATGTGCCTGAAGAATTGGTTTAACCGAACCAATATTTTATAATTAAATGCCACTGTCCACATGATTATCTTTTAACACCAAATTGTTCAAAAGGCATTATATATACCTAATTTTGGATGATTTTTTTATATATATTTTAATACTTACATTCTATGAAGTCTACACGATGTTTCCATCTCTCTTCCTCGCAACCTGCTTTCCCAACGAAAATAAAATCATTGGTACAAACCCCACTACTATCTTTAAAGCAAAAACTATATACATTCATTACACCAGATGACTACACTAATTCAGTTTTTTTTTTTTTTTTACAAAGTGCATCAGTTAGGTGAGGTAGCTGAACATTTGAAACCATCAAATGTTCAACCGGGTTTTTCTACGTATCACTGATGTTGCAATTGAGTTAAATCGGAGGCAATTGCTGATATAGTATTTTGGGTTGTTGCAGGATTAACCACCACCGTGGGAATGGACAAGGATGGCTGAATTATGGGTGGATGTTCCGTAAATTGTTCACATCTTTGAGCAGGTATATGTGAGGCATGGTGCCTTGATACATGAGAACTTGAGCAGTTAGGCATTGCCACTGCAGAGGGAAAACCTACTCAGTAGGAAGCGTCATTAAGGTTTAAGAGTTGCATATGTATGAAACAACAATAACAGAAGGCATGCATAGGCACATTCGTCACATCAATAAATCTTATCTTTAGGTAGCTAAAAAATCAATGTAGAATTTTGAATCACGGTTAAACATGAGTTAGACTCATTGTACTATACCAATTTGTTGAGTGTATGCATAGCATGCTAATGCTATAAAGATCACAATTCCCAGCACAATTGCTACTTTGAACCCTCAAGCAAGGTAAACAGGATTAATTAAATAGAGAGAGAGAAAAGAGAACAATTAAACAATGAAATATGCAACCTCCAGATTAATGGAGTCATGATTCATGCACTATTTATCAAGGCAGAAAGAGCAGTGATAAATGTAGATTTTCGCAAAAGTAGGGTGTGAAATGAGTCGGACATTAAAATAGAATAAGCATATAGACCCTACACGAAACAAATAAATTAGAATACCCAATATTAAATGTTAGTTTGGCAAATTTGGAATTGGAATTGAACTAAATTTTTCCAAGCTGACAATCTCGTTGTCTGGCTTTCACCAAAAGATACTTCAGTGAGAGACATGTTACAATACGTTTTTCCCCAAACTTACGCATCTTAGATGCAGTTAGGAGTGGGAATAGGCTAGGCCGCTCGTCATGGGCCTACAGCTCGGCCTACATCAGGCTCAGGTCAGGTCAGGCCAATTTATTAAATAGATAAGGCCAAGGCTTTTTCAAAAGCCTATATAGCAAAACAGGTCAGGCCTCAGGCCATCGAAAAAGCCTTTTGAGCTTATCAGGCGGACCTATTTAACTAAATATAAATGGAATATTGATATTTTATATATTGTTATTATTATTATAAAGATTTTTATTATAGTACCTTATAACTATATACTTATTAGCATGTATAACTATATAAGTATGTTGTCTTCCATAAAACATTTGAACTTATAAGTCTATTCAAATACATGCTTATGATATATTCAAACACTTTACTATAAACAGGTTTTTAAGCGGGCTTTCAGGCCAAGTCAGGCTTTAAATAGGCCAGACTCAGACCATTAAATAAAGCCTATATCAGGTAAACAGGCCAGACTCAGGCCATGAATTTAAGGTGCAGGCCCGGCTCAGGCCTTGGAAAGCCTAGCTTGGCTCGGCCTATTCCCACCCCTAGATGCAGTTCAGTTTTGATATCAAGATCTCCAACTCAGTCCCTAATTTATGGTTTTGCATTTTGCACTTGTGCAAAACCAATTCATGTATGTGAAAAAAAAAAAAAAAAAAAAAACTAATCGTAGCCCACCTACTCCAAAAGCTCTCCCATTTAACTTCACCATAAGTAACTAATTTTAACTTATGGAGAAGTTAAATGTATTTGATCTCTTTGATTCATTTTATAAAAATATTATTGATTTACTTAAAATTTTAAGTATTTATCATAACTAATACTTTATTCCGTGCGAAGTACGGACAACATAAGTTAGAGCATTAATTTACCCATGCGAAGGCACAGGTCACGTACTAGTTTAGTCTAACTGCAATAGCAGAGAGAGAAATAGAATCAAATGGCACCATTGTCAAAGTTCTACACTTTTAGGCCGATAATTTGTTTTAATCTAATGGCTAAAAACATATAAATCTTATATGTGATGTCAAAAGGGATTAGCTCCGGAGTGAAATATTATATATATATATATATATATGAGACAAGTACTTAAATGTTGATTCATCTTCCCAATCTGTTTCTAACTTTCTATTCGACTGTCACCAACAACCATTGATGTCAAACAATAAGTGGATAATTAACAGACTTATAACAAATGAACCTTAAGGACAGCACATACCTTGTTCTGTGTATTGTTCTGCAGATCTTTTGCAACCATCAAGCTTTTGGATCCAGTGCTCAGCTAATACTTTATTCATGAGAACTAATTTACATTGTGTCTCAAGTTCCCTCCTCTTCAGTTCTACTGCGGTATTGACATTCTGAAGCAACATTCTGTACTTTTCACCTAACTCTTCAAACTCCTTTTTGTAGTCAGATTGGAGCTGCAAAATCTGGTTGACAAAGAAACAAATGTTAGCTGAAAATAGCAGGCCTCATAATCCAAAAGATAATATTAAAAAGGAGGGGAAGCACGGAGGAAAAAAATGGATTGTTGCTCATACTTTTTTCTCATGTATATTGAAGGCTTCTTCATTCATCTTTTCTATTCTCTCCATTTCAATTAGCAATGGATCTGAGTATGCAAAGTGGGGCATTTCAGATGTCACAGAGTGAGCTTGAAAAGTATCACTGTCTATATATCCAGGATTAGTAATGCCATGAGGAAAATGTGTGGTATTTTCATCGATGGGCTGGGGCACACTAATGGAGGGTTGCAGTGTCACGGGTGAAACAAAGGAAGAGTTAACTGGTTCCATTGGGTCAAATGGTTCTTGCAATATTACTTCAGCCTCGTGAATGTAACAATGATCTCCACCACTATGATAAAAAGAATCATCTAGAGGTATGACTGTACTAGGTAAATTGTCCTCCAAAAAAGATGGAATGGAGAACATAGCCATCTGGAAAATACAAGTAGCAGGTGTGAACCCTTGCGATGAAAATAGTTTCAAATCACCCGAAATTAAAATCTAATTATCAGTAGTTGTTTTCAGATCAATCAAGTTCACAGTGCATGCTACATAATATGATTGGTAATAGAAGAAGTGCAGAAGTAAACAGAATAAACATCAGTCAACTGTACATCTGATGCCGGTGCATAAAAAAATGTAGAAATTGCCACAACTTTCTAGAAATTGAAGGGAGAAGTTAAATCATATGCTTTTCTCCATGGACAGATGATGAGTCTACTGCCTCAATACTTTCTTATAGAGAAAGATAAAGAGCTAAGTATGATTCTAGTTTAAAGGAAGCATATTATTATGTCTGTAGTGTGTTAATGTGGTGGTTGTTAGAAGAAAAAGATCCCCCTCAAGTATAATATTTACATTAGAGATATATCTTTTTTTAACATGTTCAAGAACAACTTGACCTGACAGCACACGCTTTTACATGACCAAATAAGTCTTCAAAGTCTCTATACGCTAACACATGTGAGGCCAGAAACTAGTAACCATGAATAATAAGCAATCTAAGGTGAAGGGTACAAAATGACTTACAAATCTGTTGCATTGCCCAAAACTAATAGAATAGTAGCTAAAGGAAGCTGACCTGAATTTTTTGCAGCTACACAGATTATCAATAAACAATAAAGAATAGCACTGAAAGGCTTCTTGAACAAAAATTTACCAACCTGAGGCAATGGCAACAAATTTTCATCTGATGGTTGCATACATGGTGGTAAGGTAGTCTCAGCAAACTCCAAAGTAGTCGACTCACCAAATACAGGGCTCACTATATTGTACCACTGTCTGACCTCAGGAACAGCAGTACTATCGCAAGTTACAGCATCTGTCTCATCACTATTATGATGCACAGGATGAGTTGACATACTTAGAGAATTATCAATAGCAATCACTTCATTCATTAAAATTTGAGGATCTTCATAAACTTTGCCATCAGACTGTGCAATCTCTGTACCTATAACAGGACTCTGTCTTTCCAAAGAACCTGTGACATGGTTGACATTATTAGGATCATTACATGAATTAGGGACTTCATTCCAGTGTTCATGGAATGAAACTTCTTTTACTGAGGTCAGAGCATCTAATCCCTCATCTGCATCAGATTCCATGGAGATAGCATCAGCTTCCACAGCCAAACTATCAGGTGTCTTCTGAGATGGACAAATTTCATGAGCTGTGTAAGGTCCACTATGAAATGTTTCTCTACAAGTCTGGTCTTGTGAAGATAGCACCGTTGTGGTGGGAGACTTTCTTCGAAGATCTTGTTCATTTGTTGCAGATTTCATGAGATTTAAATCATGAGAACCCTGAAAACCCTTCTGCTTCTCCTCCTCTGCCAAATCTTTCAGCTCAGGTGTCATGGAGTCTGAAGCACCATTTATGTTACATTTCTCAGCATAAAGTCCATTTTGTAAACAACTTGAAAAATCTTTCTTATGCTTCCACAGTTCAGAGAAAACATCAGTGACTTCTTCCTCATTGCAATAAAAATTCAAGTACAGTTTTGCAAGATCAAGTGAATCTTTCCTATCAATCTCATGCTTCAACAAAGAAGCTGCTAGCCAACACTGGAGAGTGGAGATGTTCATTCCATCACACAACTATAATACAATGCTTAAAGACAAATCATATTTATTTGATAAAACAAGTATTATCCAAGCATGTAGAAACTCACATAAAAAACAGCATACATGGACAAACAAATGTGCAACCCAAAACACCTCTTTCAACAAATTGGGCACAGCAGGGGGTTTTGAACTCCAATGTGATTTTTGACGAACCATACATTATGAGCTGAGGCCCAAAAAATAAAACAGACAAATAAAAAATGCAATAGGGAAGATCAGCCTCCTTTGAGATTGCTGGAAATTTTTTATTATTTTTTTAAGGAAGCTAGGGTAAAGCCTAGGTTTCAAGGTGGATGGTACCTCGGATACCATATTGAAAAATTAGAGAGAAAATAAGAGTTTGGAAAGAGTGATAAAAGGACGAAGAATTAGACACAAAGAAGAAGGTAGGATGAAGCATTATATCTAAACCAAACTTAAACTTCAATTTGTAACAGATTATATGTAGGATGGATCTTGTTGAATTTGAAATTATGTGTGTTTCTGTGTGTCTTACTCAGACCACACATGCTGTATTTATAATATGTATGCAATAAATACATAAGAACATGATTGCTAAATCTAATCCTAATTAGCAACTAATTAGGGATTGACAGCTAATTATTATTTAGCTGTTGCTAAATAAAAATAACATGTGACTAATTCTAACACTCCCCCTCAAGCTAAAGCTTACTAAGCTTTAAGCTTGTTACAAATATACCCATGTTAACAAAAGTGAAGATAATAAATCAAGGGCCCGGATTGAATACACTAGAAAGTCGTGGAGCTAGGTAAATTGCACTGGGAAGCTGTGGTGCCAGGTAGATTGCACTGGGAAGCCATGGGGCCAGGTAGATTGCACTGGGAAAGCCACGAGCCAGGAAGATTGCTCTGACATAGCCACGGGGCCAGGAAGATTGCTCTGGGTAGCCTCGAGATACATTTCTAGGTTTTGAAAAATCATGGGTAATAGCAAATAGAAGAGAAAAATGCATCCAAAATGGAAAGGACCCAAGTACCGGACATGAACCAGACAAACGATGCCCAAATCGGGATAGAGGACGAAAGGGCGAGTTCGACGGCGGTGAGATCGGCCAGAAAGGTGGCCGGACGTGCCGCCACGCGCGGCAGACGGCGGCTGGCAACAGAAAAACGCGTCGACGAAGCTAGGGCGCGTGTGAGCGCGTCAGAACGCCATTCGAGGCGGTTCCGGCAGCGTTGGACTCGTCTCAGAGGGGCGACTCCAGTGGTGTGGTCGCATGTCGGAATCGTTGCCGTCTCCGGCGGCGGCAGCTGAAGATAGCGGAAAAACGTCCAGAAAATGTCGAAAACGCGCCGGAAAAGACTACACGGTAAAGGAGAGCGACTGATGGCACTAGACAATGGTGTCAACGGCTGAAGAGGGTTTGAACCTGAACAAAGTTCCATACTTGAGAACTCGGCAACGGAAAAGTAATGAAACAGGTCACGGTGGATGGTACCGCTCTTATACCATATTGAATTTGAAATTCTGTGTTTCTGTGTGTCTTACTCAGACCACACATGCTATATTTATAATATGTATGCAATAAATACATAAGAACATGATTGCTAAATATAATCCTAATTAGCAACTAATTAGGGATTGACAGCTAATTATTATTTAGCTGTTGCTAATTAAAAATAACATGTGACTAATTCTAACAGATCTTAAGAGCATATTTTATCAATCAATTAATCCCCAATAGACCCCTCAATGAATAATATTTGATCACTTAATTAAAAGACCTTAAACTTAGTAGTCAACACTTTCATAATTCACACAACATTCCTCAACAGGTTTCCATATTCTTAACAGGTAGAAGGAATGAGAGAAAAAAAATAGAAACTAGAAAACATTTGCTCAAGGACTCACTGTTGCTGGGAAACCCTTGTTGGAGTCAGATATATGCTTTATAAACAACTGAGGACCTCAAATCAATAAACACAGACAAGCTAGAAATAATTCAAATTATTGACAGGAGAAGACAGATAATAATAAAACTCAGCTTAATTGGCTTCTTCTTTCTTTCTCAAAAGATGCACAATGATTCATCCAGAATCTAAACAAACATGTGAGCAACAACTTAAGTCATTTATATATAAAAAACTAGAACAGATACTAACCACAGATATTTCAAATGCCTGCATGGTAGAAACTTCTAGGCAATTAACATTGTAATGTTTGAATATATGCTCAAGAATCTTCATGGCAACAGCCTTGATGTTTTTCTGCAAATAAAACCATATGGTCATGCAAAACTGTTTTCAGTTTAAAAAATATTAGGGTTATTTAAATATAATTATTATAGTCCAATTGTTAAAACATGTCAACAGTTGTTACATAGGTAATCAATACAATCCAATGCTAGTATGATAGTGACTGTTTCCAAGCAAACAGTGCTTTAGAAGATCACTAATAACATAAATTATCCTACTTTCAATTTCTTTCCTTCTAATAAAATCTCTTCTTTAATTAATAAAACAGTTAGGAACCCACGTGTGAGAGAGCTAAGAATTCTATGGAAAAAATGAAAGAGAAAGAACAAAACAGTTATTGCTGAATGAATTTCAACAGAAAAGGAAAAAAAATCTCCTTCCAAGGGTTTCACCTTCACAAAAGGTTTCCCCTTTTATACCTGAGCTATGGCTCTGCTTTCTGATGTTAACAATCCTAACTACTGCTACATAACTGATTCTATATTTATTGTTTAACTAATTCTATAACTTCCTGGGTCCCATAAAAAACCTCCCAAAGGGAGCACATATGTCTGCTCCATCACTTTTTTCTTGAGATAAATCCAATTGTTATTGCTACAAACTAATGCAGTGTTAAGTTACATGTGTAGTAAACTAAGTGCTATTGGGCTGGTCTTGTACCAGCTACGCTACACTAGCACTTGACCTAGATTATTAATATAAAAGCTGAATGAGGTATAAGGTCAGTGTTTCGAATTTAATTATTTCAGGTAATTATTACTTCACTATCTTCTTTGTCTTCCATCTCCTCTGTTTTCTTTCTTTCCCTCCTGAAATCTCATGATTTTTAACATGGTATTGGAACAGTATCTAACACATTCCCTATTGACATTAGTGGTTGTATTTTTTTCCAGTAAGTGCTCACTTTTTGGGTAATATGTTGTCTTGGTTCCTCCAGTGATATAAATCTCAAGTTCAGACTATCCACAAAATCTCAATGACCCTTACTCCAACAGCAAACAATGCAAGCTAGCCACCTTCACGGATGAATTTTAGTACAAACAGCTACAAATAGCTGTTGGCTTCCAGATAAGGGCTTAGCTTAATTTTGAGAAATTATTTGGTGAGATTTAGATTTTGGGTTTGAGCAATATAAATATTTAGAACTTTTGGGTTGAGAAATATAAATGTTTATAAGATGGTTGTTGTGGTGGTTCATATTTGAGATGGTTCCAAAAGGAGATAAAGCCAAGCCTGGTACCGGCTGTGATTCCGTGTGTAATATAATGGTTAAAGGTTTGACACCGGTGGGTCATGACAGGGAGGTTATGCTGACTTGGGAAAGCCATGACCTCAGCTTGAAGGTGCAGCTAAGGGAGCTGCAGACCAGATTAGGATAAGACCATAGAAGCTGTGATTTAGCCCATAGGAGTTTGGCTTTATCTTGCCACCTTTTGAGTTCATATAGGTTTGTAATGACTTTCTACCCTGTATTTTTGCTGAGTCATCAATGATTTTGTCTAGCAATATCTTAATATTACTATGTTGGCAAAGAAAAGTATCAATGACTTGATTTAGATTAAAGGCAGCATTTATGAAAGTTGTGACAAAAAACAGAATGTTTAAATAAAGGTTATTGAAGTATGTATTGAGACCCTACCGAAAAATGTAGAACATCACAGAGACCTGATATATCGGGCTTTGGCATGTCAGGCAGTTTCTTTTGTTCTAAAAATTGTATGTCTATTACAGCAGCTCCTGTGATTTCATTGGTTAAAGGATGCACTATGGAATCAAGTGCCGCCTTAGAAAAACCAATCCTACTACCTGTGTGCATGAAATGAATCAGCAGCAACATGTAGCTTTTAGAATCACCGCCTCCCCAAACAAAAACAAAACTTTGCCATGAAAAAACACTGATGGTTTGCAAAAGTGTGCATGAATAAAGAAATAAATAAAAGACTACAGAAGTTAAAGAAATTTAGCAGTACCATTCAATTTGCTTGCCCTATAGCTAGCACATAGATTCTTCTTGTTCTTCGTCCTTGTTTTTCGATATTTGGAATCAACGATATCCTTGAACACTTTCTTGCTCTTGGAATTAACAATATCGGTGGACACTTCCCTCCTCTTCGCATCAATAATATCCTTGGTCACCTTCCTAATCTTAGGATCAACTACATCCTTTAACAATTTCATTCCCTTCCTATGAACAATATCCTTGGAAACTTTCCTCCTTGTGGTGTCACCATCATCCTTGTTCACTCTCCTCCCCTTGGGATCAAAATTATTCTTGGACACTTTCCTCCCCTCGGGATCAACATTATTCTTGGACACTTCTCTCCTGTTGGGATCAACATTATCCTCGGTCACTTTCCTCCCCTTGGGATCAACATTATCCTTGGACACTTTTCTCCTCTTGGGATCCGCATTATCCTTGGACATCCTCTCTCTTAAAATGGCATCAATTTCACATTCAGATTCTTTTAGTATGTGATCAAAATGTTTGACTGTTTTCCTGATCCTCTGAGATGAAACAGATAAAAACTTCCATTGAGGATACCTTTCTTTGAGGAGATCGCTCCAGGAAAAAGCATAAGGCTCATTGCCCAAATCCTTCATTTCTCTTTCTCCTAGTAATAAAATGTTCCTTGCATATTCCCCTCCATTCTGCTTTGCTCTAGATATAAATGAAGATCCATGACAATCAGTATCACCAGCACAACAAACCAATTTGGATGATAATTCACAGATTACATCACTTAGAAGTGACTGATCAGAAGAGATATCTCGAGCAGAAACTGAGGTGCCACTGCCATGTAAGTCATCAAGCTTATTGAACAGATAGGAGGCACCCCATTTTAACAGGGTGTGACATGTATTCAGGTTAATTGACTGCATATTGCCGTCAAGAGTTATACCCTCTTTTGCAAGCATTAAAACCTTTTCTTCAACTGTGAAGTATGAGTACAATCTTAAAACTGTTAACTGTTTGAACTGTGAGCTGATAGACATCTTTTGTAAGCATCTTAGGTCATTTTGTGGGTCCCAATCACTGTCGAATAATATAATAATATCCACTGATGAAAGCTTAATGCTAGGGACACAAGCTCGGTTTTCCAACAAAAAGACAAATTTTCCACCTTCTTTGTCATTAAATGTGTCCAATGCAGCTTGCTTCTTTGATGGGATATAACCTCTACCATATCGTACATAGCAATCTTTACCAAATCTCTGACAGAGAACATCATCCAAAATATTTCCAATTGATCCAGAACCACCACTTGACTGCAGTTTTTATAATAAAAGAAGGAAAGAGAAAAACACAGCTGATTGAATCCTCGAGAATATAGAAGTATAACAGCTTTTAACCATGACATTGATACAACCACAATGTGATGCATAGTTTTCATGGGAACAGCAATTCTCATATCTCTTACCCTTGACAGGCAGTATATATAAAAACTAAAAGAAGCCCGAAATTTCATACATGCACAAGGTAATACAGGTTGAGACACTAGTAAGTTATACAACTCTATACACCATAATATCCGTGCATAAGTTATACAACATCCAGCAAATACTAAACCTAATAATTCTGAATGACAACTCTATACACCATAATATCTGTGCCTAAAATAATTACAAATGACCATCAAAATTCAACTTAAGTAAATCTCGCCCCTTTTTGCCCCTAACTAGAGTGTGCGAGAAAGTATTCTTGCATTCAGAGCTTTGAGTGTTCTTTCCCATTTAACAAACATAATAAGAATTCACCCCCAAAAGAAAGACATAACTAGAATTCTGTCAAGGAACTCATAGCATTGGTAGATTGTAAATTAGCTTAATGTTTAGCTTAGCTTAAATCTTAGTTGTGTTGTGCCAGCTGGCAGTCCCAGCTCGTGCCACCGATTCTGTTCACTGAGGTAATTGTGCCAGGCTGCCAGCTGGAAGTCCCAGCTAGCGCCACCGATTTTATTCAGTCAGTTAGAACTTAAGTTAGAATCCTCTAGATCTGTTTCCCTATATATGTGTGTGTGTGTGTCTGTACACAGTAATCTGCAGAATGAATAACAGAATCAGTTTTTGAAATTTCAGTTCACGAGACTCTCTCTCTCTCTCTTTTTCTCTCTTCCTTCTTCTCTCTGTTTCCGTGACATAGTTCCAATGTTTTTTATTGGAATAGCAAAATTATCTAAGAGTCATCAAAATTCATAACTTTGGTCACATAATTCAATAGCTTTCGAATGTATCAAATTTAATCAATACCTTTGGCAATAAAGAAAGAAAGGACAAATGAACAGGAACAAACGATATTAAATCATCACATAATTTTGCACTATAAACAACACATTATTAGGTCAATAGAGAGGTATACTAACGAGGTAACATGGCATGATAGCATACCCAAAGCAAACAGCATCAAAGATTCATTTCAATATAACAAGAAATGAATAAACTCACAGAAATAGAACAAATAAGACAAATAGAAAAAAAGCAAGGGACTTCAATAGATGACTACCTGAAATAATATTATCACTCTTAACCCACATCTTCTTACTTCAAAAAGGATTTTTTCAAGAAGTAGCAGTTTTCCACTTGCTTTTATTCCAATATTTAAATGCTCTTCAACAGGTAGACCTCCAGTGATAAAATTATGCAGTGACTGATCTAGGAGATAAGGGTGGTCACAGCACTGTAAACATCAACCACATAAGCAACTATCATCATGCTGTCCTATTGACAATGCATTTAGAGCTATAGCTTTTATAAAAGTTAAAGAAGTATTATCATGAAAGGACCATTTAACTAAAAGTTGACAACCAAAAAAGTGTAATATATTAGGTTTCAGCTTATTCAAAATTCTGTTTCTTATCATGTCTACCTTCCTTGTTGAGGTAATAAGTTCACGGAGGGCATCAACTGAGTCAAACTTTTGGCCTGAGCATAACAGCATTGAGTTTGAAAGCAGCATTGAACAATACTGCTCAAGCTGCAAACTGGAAAGCTGGGCAGGAACCCAATACTCTACAAACCTAGTGGAGCTTGAATTGCATTTAAATGCAACATATTGTTCTAATTGGCTCTTCAAATTGGAAATGCTAGCACTGAAGAAAGTCTCCATTTGACACATATTTAACTCATGATGTCCTGACTTAAGGAATGAAAGCAATTTGATATAATCAGCTCGATCTTCCTGAAAATTGTTAGAACCCAAAGTCAAGATGTGGGCCAAGTTCTGGATATTGCAGAAAACAAGCCTAAAATGTGATTTGTTCACTCTAGGAGAAATAAGAAAATAGCATATGAGAGTTAGTAATAAGGCAATTATATGGTAGGACAGATATGTTGTAGTTATTTCATTATGTAATAGGGCAGTTTTATGATAGGACAGTTATTTAGCAATTATTTAATTATGTGGTGTAGTTATAGGGGGAACTGGTGTGCATTCTGTTTTTCTGTTGTGCAAGGTTGACAATTATTTTCTCATAGGAGAGAATTAAGGCTGGTAGGGAAGTTCTCCTACCAGATTTGTGTGTTTGTGTACTCTGTAAAATTCAATAAATTTCTGTTTTAAACCCTATCAAAAATCCATCAGGAAATAAAAAAGTAAATATGATGGAAAATATCAATCAATATTGAACACAAGTAGTATACCTTGATTTGTCCACTGACGATAAGGAGCCTCATCTCAGCTGCTAGAGTCTTAAAATTTTCAAAGTGTCCTAAAATTCTAGATCGCTGGCATTCATCAATTATAATCGCTTCCCATGGAATGCATCTTAGTGCATGTATGTCCTGCATATCACATTAAAACACAATGAGCACAATAAGAAAATTAATAATTTTACTATTGAAACCTTTTGCAGAATATGTAAATCTGAAAAGTCACTTATCCTATGAAGCTGTTAGATTAAATATATGAATATACCTCAACAACAATATCAGAAGATGACAATAATATTTGAAATAAGACGCCACCATGTTCATTAGAAAACTCTAATGCCCTGATGCCAGAGCGTACATCTTTGTTTCCCTTGTAAACTACAAGATTGGCAGATGGTGCCAAATGTGAGAATTCTGTTTCCCAAACAGAGAGGCCAGTGGAAGTTGAGATGATGAGAAAAGGCTTCTTCACATTACAATTCAAAGATAATATAAACAAAATCACCTTCATAACCCGCTCCTGCAAATGTAGTTTAACTATAACAATAAATCAGGCATTCTAATTCACCATAGCTATTGCAAACTCCACCACCCATACTTCATAGACATTTGACACTTTAAAAATGAAGGTAATATTTTTCTGACAGCATGTCTTCATATTGATGTTGTAATTTGCTGAAATTCCTTTTCTACTATATGCAACAAAACAAGTTAAAGATACAACATTTGGTTGATTATTAAAGATGCATGCCCCTGACTCTCCCCCCCCCCTCTCATCCTCCCTTATCCCCCCCCCCCCCTTCTCTCTCTCTCTCTGTGTGTGGATTTTAATGTACTATTCACATGCACATATCATAAAGAATATCTTCAAACACTAGAAACCATGCTATATTAGTATCCATACTACATATCATATGTCCTTATAAGGCTCTTCCACAGATGTTTGTTTTTTGTGTTTCAGTTTTTGGAAATCTGAATGATTGTTGTTGTTAGATTGTTATTGTTAGTGTATCATATGGTAGATATGGGCTTGGGCCTATTACTATGTATATTTGTAAATACACTTGTGTGTATATATATTATTTTCCGCTGTGTATTCTAAACACACGGGTTCTATCATATGTCTCTCGTTTTCTCTTCATCTCAACATGGTATCTAGAGCCTAGCGAGAGATAACCCTAGTCCGTGCCTTCCCAGTGGACCCACTATCCATTGGTGTCAACTTTTTTCCGGAAACCTTGTTTCATTCCGGTTTCCGGTCTGCCCGTGTTGCCGTGCTATTTTTCCGGCACTTTTTCTCTCTTTTCCGCCGCTGCCGCCGCCTGCCGCTGCCGCCTTCCACCGTGAATCCAACCGGAGTCACCATCGTCGAACTCGCGCCGTCAATCCGAGTCCAACGCCGCCGGAATCGTGTCCATCGGAGCAGCGACGCGCTCTCACGCGCCGTTTCTTCACCGGCGCGTTTCTCCACCGTCAGCCGCCGTCAGCCGCGCGTGGAGGCGCGTCCGGCCGCCGTTCCGGCTGCCCTCGCCGCCACCAGACTCGCCTCGGTGTCCTCTACCCCGATCTGGTCTTTGTTTGTGAGTTTCAGGTCTGGTCCTCACGGGTCCTTCCTCTTTTGGACGATTTTCTCTCTCCTGTGGCTGTTTCTCTCTCCTACAGTTGACCCATGGGTACTCCTACTGCTACTAAGGCTGATCCTCCTATCTTTACTAACTATGTCAATGTCCCACACTCTATTGACAAGTTAGATGGCAGTAACTATGATACATGGGCCTCTGATATCAGGCTCTGGCTAAAGGGACAAGATTATCTTGATCATCTTACTCAGAAGGTTGATTCCATCGACGAAAAAGATCGCCCCCGCTGGTCCAAGGTTGATGCTCAGATTTGCAGCGTTATTAAGTCGACTATTCATCCTACCCTGAAGCAGATATTTCGAGCCCATGAGACATGTGCTGGGGTTTGGGAGCAGGCAAGGGTGCTTTACACCAATGATACTCAACGCCTCTATGGTGTTTGCCACAATCTCTTGAGTACCATTGTCCCTAGACGTCTTGATGGATCCATGGCTGAGTACTTGGGCAAAGTTCATGGTCTTTTACATGACTTCAATGAACTCTTGCCCCCCGCTTCCACTCCTGCCCAAGAACTGGAGCAACGCCAAACTTTCTTTATGTTGATGGCATTGTATGGGCTCCCTGACGAGTATTCTTTGGTCCGTGATCAGATTTTGGGCTCTCCGACTGTGCCCACTTTGACCTCTACTTGGTCAACGTTGTTGCGTGTGCCGCCCAAGTCATCTCTTGACATACCTTCTACTGTCACCCCGGTTGACTCTTCTGCCTTAGTATCCCAGCGTGATGATCGCAGCCGCTCTCGCAAACCAGGCAAGGGTCGTCCCAAGTGTGATCATTGCCACAAATTGGGCCACACTATTGATAGGTGCTTTGCATTGCATGGTCGCCCTCCTCGGTCTGCTAATGTTGCCCAGGTTGCTCCCTCTGTGCCTTCTGATGTTGATGCCACTTCCTCTGATCATTCAGTATCGTCAGCTATCTTCAACGACTTCCTTAAATGGTATGAGGATCGTCAGGCCTCCGGTTCCACTGCTTCTGTTGCGCACACGGGTAATTCCTTTGCTGGTCTCACTCACTCCACCTCCCTTGGCCCTTGGGTTCTTGATTCTGGTGCCACCGATCATATTACTGGTAATAAATCCCTTTCACTACCCTTTCCACTTCTGAGTACTTACCGTCTGTGACTTTGGCTAATGGCTCCCAGGCCCCATCCCATGGTGTTGGTAGTGTCCGCCCTCTTCCTTCTCTCTCCGTTGATAATGTCCTTTATATCCCTGGGTCTCCATTTAACTTATTATCCATTAGTCGTCTCACTCGTTCTCTTGATTGTGTCATTTCTTTTACTAAAGACTCTGTTTTCTTACAGGACCGGAGTTCGGGACAGATGATTGGCGCCGGATGTGAGTCTCATGGCCTTTATCAGCTTCGTACTTCTGCTCATGCTGGCTCGGTGGTGGATTCTCCCCTTCTCATCCATGCTCAGTTGGGTCACCCTAGCCTTGCCAAGCTTCAACAACTAGTACCGAGTCTGTCTAAGTTGTCAACTTTGTCGTGTGAGTCATGTCAATTAGGAAAACATAGTCGTAGTCCATTTCCTAGGAGTGTCAATAATAGAGCTTCGTCTCCCTTTGCTTTAGTTCACTCTGATATTTGGGGTCCGAGTCGTATTAGGTCTACTTTAGGGTTTCAGTATTTTGTTATTTTCATTGATGATTATTCTCGATGTACCTGGTTGTTTTTAATGAAAAATCGTTCTGAGTTGTTTTCTATATTTCAATCATTTTATAATGAAGTCAAAAATCAATTTGGTGTTTCTATCCGTGCTCTCCGCAGTGATAATGCTCGTGAGTATCTCTCCCATTCTTTTCAAACATTTATGGCTTCCCATGGTATTCTTCATCAGACCTCTTGTGCATATACCCCACAACAAAATGGGGTTGCGGAGCGCAAGAATAGGCATCTCATTGAAACAACTAGAACCCTTTTACTTCATGGTCATGTCCCTCAACAATTTTGGGGTGATGCTGTTCTCACCGCGTGCTATCTCATCAATCGCATGCCCTCTTCTGTCCTAAACAACCAGGTCCCTAACTCTATATTGTTCCCTCATCAGCCTCTCCACCCCTTACCTCCTAGAGTCTTTGGGTCTACATGCTTTGTTCATAACTTTAGTCCTGGTCTTGATAAATTGTCCGCTAAGTCTCATAAGTGTGTCTTTTTAGGCTTCCCTCGGTCTCAGAGGGGGTATAAGTGTTTCTCACCCTCTCTTCGTAGATATCTCATTTCAGCTGATGTCACGTTCTTTGAGTCTTCTCTCTACTTTGAGTCTAATTCCTTAACCTCTGGGTCCGACTTAGTATCCACCACCACCCCTTTTGTCTTTGATCCCTCAGACATGCCTATTGTGCAGGGAGATCCACCACCTCAGCCACCTCTACGGGTTTATCATCGTCGGCAACATCCTCGCCTTCCAGACGAGCAGCCTATTGACTCTCATTCGGAGCCAACTCCTCCGTCTCCTCCGGTCCCACCTCCTGAGTCTGATCTCCCTATTGCACTTCGTAAAGGTATACGCTCCACTCGTAATCCTTCACCTCATTATGTCACTTTGAGTTATCACCGGTTATCTCCATCCCATTATACTTGTCTCTTTTCTATTTCCTCTGTGTCTATTCCTAAAACTGCAGGTGATGCCTTAGCCCACCCTGGTTGGAGACAAGCTATGTTTGATGAGATGTGTGCTCTTCAGAACAGTGGTACTTGGGATCTCGTTCCTTTGCCTCCTAGGAAATCTGTTGTTGGTTGTCGGTGGATCTTCACAGTGAAAGTTGGCCCTGATGGCACACTTGATCGGCTCAAAGCTCGATTAGTAGCCAAAGGTTATACCCAGATATTCGGGTTAGACTACGGTGACACTTTTTCTCCCGTCGCCAAGATGGCTTCTGTCAGATTATTTTTAGCCATGGCTGCTATTCGTCATTGGCCCCTCTATCAGTTAGATGTCAAAAATGCCTTCCTTCATGGTGACCTGTTGGAGGAAGTTTATATGGAGCAACCTACTGGTTTTGTTGCTCAGGGGGAGTCTTCAGGCTTAGTGTGTCGTCTCCGCAAGTCTTTATATGGTCTTAAGCAGTCTCCCAGGGCTTGGTTTGGTAGATTCAGTGCAGTAGTCCAGCTGTTTGGTATGACTCGGAGTGAGGCTGACCATTCTGTGTTTTATCGCCATTCAGCTGTTGGGTGTATCTACTTGGTAGTGTATGTTGACGACATTGTCATTACGGGTAGTGATCACCATGGCATTTCACATATAAAACAACACCTTTGTCATCATTTTCAGACTAAAGACCTTGGCAGACTGAGATACTTCTTGGGGATTGAAGTAGCACAATCCAAGAATGGAATTGTAATTTCTCAGAGAAAGTATGCATTGGATATTTTAGAGGAGACTGGGCTAATGAATTCCAAGTCCGTTGACACACCTATGGATCCAAATGCTAAACTTCTACCAGGTCAGGGGGAGCCACTTTTAGATCCTGAGAGATACAGGAGACTGGTTGGAAAACTGAACTACCTCACTGTTACTCGTCCAGACATCTCTTTTGCAGTTAGTGTGGTAAGTCAGTTTCTTAATTCTCCTTGTACAAGTCATTGGGATGCAGTCATTCACATTCTAAAATATATTAAAGGAGCCCCAGGAAAAGGTTTGTTATATGAAGACAATAAACATACTCGAGTTGTGGGATACTCAGATGCAGATTGGGCAGGTTCTCCTACTGATAGGAGATCCCCTTCTGGATATTGTGTCTTTATTGGTGACAACTTGATTTCCTGGAAAAGCAAGAAGCAAAATGTGGTGGCGAGATGCAGTGCAGAAGCAGAGTATAGAGCTATGGCTTCAGCTACTTGTGAGCTTATTTGGCTTAAACAGTTACTTGAAGAACTGAGATTTGGGGAGGTTACACAAATGTCTCTCATTTGTGATAACCAAGCTGCCCTTCACATTGCCTCTAATCCAGTATTCCATGAGAGGACCAAACATATTGAGATAGATTGTCATTTCATCAGGGAAAAGATTTTATCTGGAGACATTACGACTCAGTTTGTTAAGTCCAATGATCAGTTGGCAGATGTCTTCACCAAATCATTGAGGGGTCCTAGGATTGATTATATATGTAACAAGCTTGGTGCATATGATTTATATGCTCCAGCTTGAGAGGGAGTGTTATATTGTTATTGTTAGTGTATCATATGGTAGATATGGGCTTGGGCCTATTACTATGTATATTTGTAAATACACTTGTGTGTATATATATTATTTTCCGCTGTGTATTCTAAACACACGGGTTCTATCATATGTCTCTCGTTTTCTCTTCATCTCAACAGCTGTCATTTATTTTTATACTGTCCAAAGGCTTAGTGCTTATGTGTAGTTTATTCTGTTAGCAGGAGGTGGGTTTGTGCAGCCACTTTGGATGGCCTTATGATGGTGGGTTTCTGGAGTAAAAGGAAGAAAAAGCTGTATGGAAGTTCGTGATATTTTCTATTCTTCAGAAAAGGGGGTGGGGGGGGGAGGGGAACAGGAGGTATTCTTTTATATGAGAAAAAATATAATATCAATTGGTATGCTCAAAAGTATAGGAACCACAGTTTGGCCCCTGTTGGATAATAGAAGCCTGTGTGCTTTCCCTAAAGAGGCCTCCCTTATAGATATTCAGGATGGTCAGAAGGCTTTGCTTTGAGTTTGTTTCAATATGTCATTTTTTCCCTTGGCTTTGCTGAGGACCTTTTGCCTTCCTTTATTTGTCAGTTGTCACTTAATCATTTCTCTCTGAAGTAGTTTTTTTTTTCTTTTTTCACTTTTGAAAATTAAGCAGTTGCAATCAACAGAAATATTCAGTGCGGCTTGCTTATTTTTGGATTCATTCTTTGTTTAGGATAGAAAAAGCAATTTCATTAAGGAAGAAAAGAAAGTTACAGAAGAAAACACCTCGAAACTAAGATTTGAGTCATATAATTTTTTTTGGGATTCATGTTCTTTAAGTCAAGGTACACAAACATTACAAGTTTCATTTAATAAAGAATATCTATAGGCGTGCCAAATTACATTAAGAAAACAAGAAGAAATGCTAAGAAATAAATTAATTATATAAGAACAAAACAAGAGCATATGGAGAAAAAATGACCTGGTCAATTTGATCATCTACAATAAGAGCACTCTGACTTTTGTGCCAACACATGCAAAGCTTGTTCACATAACATAAATGCTGGTTATAAAATCCTGGTGAATCTCCAAATGGTAGCACTGATAATTCAGCAAATGAAGCCTTTCTCCTCTGCCAGGTCAAACAAAATGCTCATTAGAGAAGCATACCCGTAGTATAAATCCAGGACATGTTTCATACAGGCTGGAAAGAGCTACTTTTAGCCTAACAAGTCAAAATATTTTGCATTTCTGTATTGAAGGAATCATCTGATACATTGGTATAATTCTAATAAAGTGAATTAAAACCTCGATCACAGGTTTTTCCCATCTTGGCATGTTACCAATGAATAATTATTTATCTGAAAAGGAAAACGTTAGGAGCATATTACATCAAAAAGTATAAGACATACTGTTTTCCCACACCTATATTGGTTTTCATTCTTTTTTTAGGAGCATATTAAAATTGCAGGTAGCTCATTTGTAGTGTCATAGATAGCATCCCAAGATTACATCATAGCAAGCAATAACAGAATTGAAAGGACCTCATTGGCTTCAAAAGAATTTGACAGTCTAACTGCTCTCTTCCAACGACTTTCATAATCGTCTATGAGTTTCATGCCTTCAGATGACGTCATAAATGAAGCATCATCTAACTCCCATGTAACATGATCATAACCAAGGCCATTCCATTTTACAAGCCACTCATAACGGTAAATGAAACCACTGTCTTCATGCCCACCAAAATGTTGATCATGTTGCTTTGGTAATATAATTGCCCTTTTTAGAAGCAAGCGGTGAGGTATAGTCCAATCTCTTTTCCACCTTACAACCTAGTAATTTGGCAATAAAGAAGAAATATTTCTCATGGATATTTCTGAATAAAGTAAAAAATAATCCCTCCCCCCAAAAGAAAAGCATTGTTTATCCTTTGTAAGACTATGAAGGGTAACTGAACCTGCAGTTTCTTCTTAAACTTTGCCAAAAGCTTTGGGGCCTCAAGAAGTATTTGTCTTTCTGGAATCCAGCAGTTGTGAGCATGAGCAAGGCCCTGATACTTGACAAAGTACTCTCTTTGCATCACTAGCAACAAGTCACTAACTTATTGTCACCAATAACCAAATTTATCATCTAATATATTCCATGAACAAGAAATGTAAGTGGAACATAATAGCAATTTTTTGGGGGGGATCACAAAAAAATTCAGATCATACCTTCAGTTTCTGAAATCACTTCTCTGGAATCCAAGATGGATTCCACCCCTTCAGAAACAGAATGCAAACCAAACTCTATCTTTTTCTTAACACACCAAATACAATGCCAAAACCCAGGAGGAATATAATTAAGAGGAGGATCCACACAGGAGGGATGGTACCTCCTTTGACATCCTTTTCCACAGCAGCGCCTAAAATATAACTTCATATCAACAAACAAAAGCAAATAACTACAAAAGAATGTGTGAATACCCAATGCCTAAGTCAATTTTAAACAAATATAGATACAAATATAAACATTTTCCATTATTTAATAGAAAGGAAGGTAGAAGTGAAAAGCAAATAACATAAGGATATGTATCCTATTATGGTGCTGAAAATATCGCTTTTCTATAAATATAAAATTAGAAAATAGTGTTTGAGAGATGGAGCAAAGTTCATCTGGATCTGGCGAGACAATAAGATAACCTCCTAACATGAAAAAGATAAAAGAAAAGAAAAGAAAAGAAAACCGAAAGTCAGAGGCTAAAACATGCATCGACTTTGTCCAGTCTCCTTGCATATTAGTAGTAGAACCCCTCTTAATGCACCATGAGCAGAAGACCAAAGAGAAGCCAGAAACACAACCATATCCCCTAACAAATGTAAGGGAGGAGAGACACCCTTGCAACTATCAGCATTTATCTCTAATCTGTTAGTGAACAGCTCTCTGCTGCTGTAATACCTCGTGTATCTAGCCCATGTGATTAGTTAGAATCTGAGTCAGTTATGCGCTGACTCAGCAATCTGTTTAGTTCTGTTTTCTAATCTGTTAAGAGAGTGTATCTATAAATACCTCTCTTCCTTTTGTAATCTGTAACTAAGAAATAATATTCTCAGATTTGATAAAGAATTTTCTCTTTTCT
The DNA here is from genome assembly GCA_026901365.1 of Sesbania bispinosa. NCBI lineage: Eukaryota > Viridiplantae > Streptophyta > Magnoliopsida > Fabales > Fabaceae > Sesbania > Sesbania bispinosa. The sequence goes on from QLOH01001056.1 coordinate 156,548, forward strand.
CTCTCTTTCTCTCGCTTTCTATCGAATCTCAACATGGTATCACGAGCTTGATCCATGGCTTCCACTCCTGATAACTCAATTCCTGAGGGAAGTTCGCGCGCTGCGACAACTTTCTCTCATCAACTCTCTGTAAAATTAGATGCGAACAACTTTCTTCAATGGCGGCAACAAGTTGAAGGCGTCATCCGTGGCCACAAGCTACACCGCTTTGTCACAAATCCAGTCATTCCTCCGCGTTTTCTGTCAGAATCGGACAGAGATCTTGGTGTTGAGAATCCAGCTTACTTAGAATGGGATCAACAGGACTCGCTTCTCTGCACTTGGCTTTTATCCACAACTTCTGACTCGCTTCTTTCTAAGGTCGTGATTTGTAGGCACTCTTGGCAAGTATGGGAGGAAATCCATAAGTTTTTTGATAAACAAATCAAGAATTGCTCTCGGCAACTTCGTTCAGAACTTCGATCAATTACCAAAGGTGACCGTAGTATTTCTGAGTTTTTTGCAAGAATTCGCGCCATTTCTGAGGCTCTTCTCTCCATCGGTGATCCTGTTCCTTACAGAGATCAATTTGAAATCATTCTTGAAGCACTTCTGGAGGAATATGATTCGATTGTTGATGTTGTTAATAGCAAAGAAGAGATCTGTCCTATGGATGAGCTTGAGTCCTTACTTCTTGCTCGAGAATTACGTATTGAGAAAAATAAAAAGAATGTCCTCAGTGATGTTCTTCAAGTTAATCTTACACAAGCCAAAAATACAGAGACCTCTACTCCACAACCTGATCCTGTTGATCAAGATTCTGCTCCTTCTTTCAATACTCAGCAATTTTCTGGAAGAGGCAACCAAAATTTCAGAGGACGTGGTCGTTTTGGTCGTTCTAGAGGACGTTTTGGTCGAGGTGGAGGCCGCTTTTATAATGTGCAGTGTCAAATATGCTATAAGATGGGGCATGATTCAAGTATATGCTATTACAGAAACTCCAGTCCAGATATGACACCTGTTCCTCGCCCTCCTCAACAGTGGTTTCAGGGTGGTTGGACTCAATATTCTCAGCCACGTTACTCTGCTCCTTATCCTAGTAATTCTGCTCCATCCATTGTTGGTTCTTCACATCAATTTTCTCCACCTGCACTACCTCCAAGACTTGCTCGTCCTCAAGCCTTTGTTGCTGGCTCAGAATCTGCTTCATCTCTAAACTGGTATCCTGACTCGGGAGCTTCTCACCATGTTACCTCTGATGGTGAAGTGTTTCATGACAGCATTCAACTCCCAGGATCTGATCAAGTGTTTGTAGGAAACGGCCAAGGTTTGTCAATTACTGCTATTGGCTCTACATCCTTTAATTCACCATATAACACCCACAAACACTTCAATCTTAACAATCTTTTACTGGTTCCATCAATTACTAAAAACCTGGTTAGTGTGAGTCAGTTTGCTAAAGATAATGGTGTTTTCTTTGAATTTCACCCTACTTTCTGAACCTCTTCTCTTGGGTACCCTTGGCAAGGATGGTCTCTACTCTTTTCCCAACATGCTCAACTCTCAAGGGACTGTATCTTCCTCCAACAAGACTGCTTCTACTATACCTGTTGTCAATTCTGTTTCATGTTTGAATAATTCCACTTCTACTTTGTATCATCTTTGGCATTGTAGATTAGGTCATCCCAATCCCAATGTATTCAGAACTGCCTTAAATACTTGTAATGTTTCATTACCAAATAAAACTGATGTTGATTTCTGTAATGCTTGTTGTTTGGGCAAGGCTCATAGACTTCCATCTTTTTCCTCAACTTCAACTTTTACAGTCCCTCTTGAACTTGTATATAGTGATTTGTGGGGTCCTTCCCCTGTTCTTTCTTCTCAAGGCCATCGTTACTTTCTTACTTGTGTTGATGCTTACTCTAAATATACTTGGATTTATCCTCTTAAACAGAAATCAGATGCTTATCCGGTCTTTCTTCAGTTCAAAAACATGGCTGAATTACAACTCAATACCAAACTGAAATCTGTCCAAACAGACTGGGGGGGGTGAATTTCGTCCTCTAAATAAATTTCTTACTAATCTTGGAATTATTCACAGAATCACTTGTCCACATACACATCATCAAAATGGCTCAGTTGAACGCAAACACCGTCACATTGTTGAAACTAGTCTTACACTTTTAGCTCAGTCAAATTTACCCTTCAAATTTTGGGATCATGCCTTCCTTACAGCCACTTACCTTATAAATAAACTCCCTACACCTGTGCTCCATCTTAAGCCTTTGTTTGGTTGCATAGAAGTAGGGGAGAAATAGGGAGGGGGGAGAAAAGTGGGAGAAAAGTTGACAACTTCTCTTGTTTGGTGGAGGAGGGAAGTAGGAGAGAAATGCCAAAAAGTTGTGGGTCTCACTAACTTTGTATTTCTCTCCAAATTTGTAGAGAAATAGGAGAGAAATGCATTACTCTCTTAAATTTCACCTATTTCTCTTCCATTTCACACCTATTTCTCTCACACCAAACAACTTAAAAATATATTTCTCTCTCATTTCACACTTATTTCTCTCACACCAAACAACCTAAAATTCTCCTCTATCTCTTCCCTATTTCTCTCTTTCCTACTTCTCTCTTCCCTATTTCTCTCTTCCCTATTTCTCTAATACTACCAAACAAAGTGTAAATCTCCTCACCTCATTCTTTTTGGTCACCTCCCTGATTATAAGTTCTTAAAGGTATTTGGTTGTGCTTGTTTTCCCTTCCTTCGAGTCTACAATTCCCACAAAATGTCCTTTCATTCCAAAGAATGTATCTTCTTGGGTTACTCCTCTGATCATAAAGGCTATAAATGTCTTGCTTCTGATGGCAGAATTTTTATCTCTAAGGATGTCCTTTTCAATGAGTATCGTTTCCCATACACTGATTCCTTTTTCTCTTCTGCTGCCTCGGTACCCAATCCTACTACCCTTCCTATCTCCACAATCCCTTTATTATCTGCAGCATCCTTCTCTCACACTACACCAGGTTCACCTTCCCAACCTTCACTCTCTCCAACACCAAATCAACCCAATCCCACCACTTCTTCTCATCCTCTCTCCAATACACCAAACCCATCCCTTATTTCCTCTTCTTCCTTATCTCATCCTACCAATTCTCATCCAATGATTACTCGGTCAAAAGCAGGAATTGTTAAACCAAGGTTACATCCTACACTTCTTCTAACTCACCTGGAACCTACTTCTTACAAACAGGCCATGCAGGATCCCAAATGGCTTTCTGCCATGCAAGAGGAATACAATGCTCTAATGAAAAATGGGACTTGGTCCTTAGTTTCTCTTCCTGCAGGTAGGCAAGCTATTGGCTGCAAATGGGTTTTTCGAGTAAAAGAAAATTCTGATGGCTCAATCAACAAGTATAAGGCTCGGCTGGTTGCAAAGGGTTTCCATCAACAGCCTGGATTTGATTATAATGAAACTTTTTCTCCTGTGGTTAAACCTGTGACAGTGAGAACTGTTCTCACTTTAGCTGTTTCCAAGGGATGGTCACTTCAACAGATTGATGTTAATAATGCCTTTCTCAATGGCATTCTTGAGGAAGAGGTCTACATGGTTCAGCCTCCTGGTTTTATTTCCGCTGACAGCAGCCTAGTTTGCAGACTTCACAAGGCTCTCTATGGCCTTAAACAGGCCCCTAGAGCATGGTTTGACAGACTTGCCTCTACTCTTCTTAGCTTTGGATTTGTATCCAGCAAATGTGATCCTTCTCTGTTCATTCTCAACACCACCACTCACTGCATCTACATCCTTGTCTATGTTGATGACATAATTGTCACTGGCAGCTCAGCATCCTACATTCAGCAGCTTATTAAGTCTCTCAACTCTAAGTTTGCTCTCAAAGAACTTGGGCAGCTTGATTATTTTTTGGGTATTGAAGTTCACCATCTCTCCAATGGGTCTCTTCATCTCTCTCAAGCCAAATATATCAAAGATATTCTTGCTAAAGCTAAAATGACTGATGCCAACAGCATCTCCTCTCCCATGATTGCCAATCTCAGTCTCTCCAAGCATGGTGCTGACTATGTTGAGGATCCATCTCTCTATAGATCTATTGTTGGTGCACTTCAATATGCAACCATCACTAGGCCAGAAATCTGTTTTGCAGTTAACAAAGTTTGCCACTTTATGTCTCATCCTCTAGAGGATCATTGGAAAGCTGTCAAGAGAATCCTAAGGTATTTAAAGGGCACTATTCATCATGGTTTACTGCTGCAGCCCTCCTCGGCCTCTTCTCTACCTCTTATAGCCTTTTCTGATGCTGATTGGGCTTCAGACAGAGATGACAGACGATCAACCTCTGGTTCCTGCATTTTTCTGGGTCCAAATTTGGTTTCTTGGTGGTCCAGAAAACAGACTCTTGTTGCCCATTCCAGTACAGAAGCAGAATATAGAAGCTTAGCCTCTACTACTGCTGAAATACTTTGGTTGGAATCTCTCCTAAAGGAACTCAAAGTTTCATATCAAACTCCTATACTTTACTGTGACAATCTTAGCACAGTATCTCTCTCTCACAATCCTGTTCTACATGCAAGAACCAAACATATGGAACTTGACATTTTCTTTGTCAGGGAAAAAGTGCTCAACAAAGGTCTTGTAGTCTCTCATATCCCTGCAGAATTCCAGTTTGCTGATGTGCTCACTAAGCCTCTTTCTCCCGCTCGTTTTCAGGCTCTTAGATCTAAACTCAGGGTCTTTGATAGACAAACTCTCCCGTCCACACCCTGAGTTTGAGGGGGAAATGTTAGTGAACAGCTCTCTGCTGCTGTAATACCTCGTGTATCTAGCCCATGTGATTAGTTAGAATCTGAGTCAGTTATGCGCTGACTCAGCAATCTGTTTAGTTCTGTTTTCTAATCTGTTAAGAGAGTGTATCTATAAATACCTCTCTTCCTTTTGTAATCTGTAACTAAGAAATAATATTCTCAGATTTAATAAAGAATTTTCTCTTTTCTCTCTCTTTCTATCGAATCTCAACATAATCGAATTTACTTTAGAATTGAAAAAGTTGCACAATGCCACAAAATCTTAGCATCCTATTCTTGCCAAAACCATTAAAATGTATCCAATACCAAACGGTCAAAAACACGAAATAAATCCTTTATTAAAAGCTTTCAGTTTGTACAAACTGGAAGTAACTGACAAGTCAGATAACATCATCTGAAAATGCTAAAAGATTATCACCATCAAGTCATTTGTCCCTATAGAAAAGTAGGTCAGGTCAAGTAAAGAAGAATCAGTACAAGATGTCATATTTGGTCAAACAGAATTTGGTTACTTCTTTTCTTGAATTGTTTAATGATTAATTTCTTGAATAGCAATCCTCTTTTTACTATCAAATAACATTATATCTAAGTATAGTACATGAACATTATTATTAGCAGCAACTGCTTCATGTTGACAAGAAGTGTCTAATACATTGTCAAAACCACAACATAACAGAAATATCAGAAAGCATCAAAGTATACAAGATAGCACTATATGTTATGCCAGATGTCCAATAAGATCACAGGAAACACATCGAATTACTATAATATAAAGCATGTTGCAAAGTTAGGAATATCCACAAGCAGTTCAGAGTATGTTTAAGCATGTTGCCATCATGTAAAGAAAGAAAACAGAGATTGTAAACAGATTATCCAATGAGTGAAATTAGATACATATAATTAAGACCCCAACACCAAAGCAGCTAGTGAGAGGGAACTATTTTGTACAACATGTCATTGATTAAAATGATGACTCTCAAGTGTTCCTATAGTCTCCAGGGTTGATCAATGCATGGTATTATTGTCATGAATTGCTAGTAAAAACTAAGGTACGGCAGAAGTTGCATACGAAAAAACAGGAAATGAATTTTTATGTAGAAAAACATTTATGAAGGAGGAGAGGACCATAGATTATAAGAAGGTGAAAAGGGCCCAATCTACAGACAGAGCTGAAATCCAGAAACTCACAAGAGTATTCCGCCACTCAAGCAATCGTAACATACGCCTTTCCCGTCACCTTTTTTATTTTTCCTATGAGGATTGGCTTGTGCATAATCTCTATATCCTTCAGTCAATTCCTTGCTACGCCTAGAATAGGAATCCCCACCAGCCTATCAAGATATATAAGTTCAAATCAACACAACGACTTACGAATAAACGTGAACATTGACTGCTATTCATGATCCCAAAACAGAGATGGACACCACTAAACTCATTATATATCATCCTAAGTATACTTAGATATAGTTAAAGGAAACGATGGCAAATTAAGATACTATGCTGCATGAGAAGAAAGTAATCTTTAAGCTTTTAAAAAGTCAACTGGAATCACAAAACCTACATCATCTGTAACAAGAATCCCACCCTTCATGTCACAGACAACAGTCTCGGTCTCCCAAGGATTAATTGTTATAGATGCTTGATCAAGGACCACCTGAAACATAAAAGGGGAAGGGAATTCTATTAGTTCAAAGAGTAGAACATTAGAAAAGAAAATTCAAAGCTCAAATAATGTTCTTCTAACTTCATTCCTTTAGAGATGAAGTACGATCCATTTGCTTATTTTAGTCAGAGCTTAGTGAAAATCATTTGCTTATTTTAATAAGTTTATTAAAAAAAAATAGCCTATCAGGAAATCAGGGGAACAAAGAGAGAGGGAAATGTGGAAGTTTACAATTAGTTTTAGACAGGATACGAGTCTGCTACATGTACCTTTTAGTTCACGATGATTTCTATTCTAATTCTCGGCAACCAAAAATAACAAAGAATAACCCAAAACCCTGTATCTTTTTACAATATTAACCTGAGCAGTGCACTAATCACTCACACATATAGAATATCAAACTGGAAAATGTAATCAGCCAAAAAAAACAAAAGAAAAAACTATATCTTTAGAGCAGTAATCAGTGACAGATTTGAGACCGTAAACTAAGAGATATTTCACCTTTAACTGGAAAATGTGACAAAAAAATTACAAAAAAACAAAGTTGTTCTTGTTTTTTTACAATAGCTTATACTAAGAGACTGTTCGGCTACCTCATAGTTGACAGTGATTTATCGGCAACCAAACAGAATAAATGAAAAATGAAGGACCCGAAGAAACCCTATGTCTTAAGAAAATATTAGAATGAAAGTGACATGCGAAGGAACAATGGCAAAACCGCAAAGGTGACAAAGAAAAACCGCGAACGAAGAAGAAGGACCGGGCCCATGGGCTATTTTACTCACAGTGACTGTACTGAAAAATCACTACCACTAGCTACTCCTCGTTTGGAAATGGAAAAGTTTCATCTTAGTAAAGTTAGCTAGCTTTATACTCACGCTGGAGAATCAAGTGTCATTTAATACCGGGTGCGTTTGGGGGTGAATGCTACGGTGGATTAGTAAAAATCTGCACAACCGGTGGTGCACAATTTTCACTTAAAAAAGTCGGTACCTATTCGGTTGCTATGTAATAAATAATAATAAAATAATACTTAAAGAAATTTTTTGAATTTGTTACATAACTTAGATTAGGAATCATAGGAAGGGTTGTATACTTGTAGTTGAATCACAAAGTTGTCTGTCAAAAAATTTGACATCCCTTTAAGTCTGGGACGACCTCCATTGCCTCGGCCTAATGGCTTGTTTAGTGTTCTTTTCGCTTGGAAGGGTTTGTAAACAATTCCATCATTAAACAAAAACACTATCATCTTTAATTAACTCTTTAAATTGGTATAGTGCCTACAAAATCTTAGAAAAAGCCCTCTGTGACAGCAAACAGAAAATCACCAATAACGGCAGTTTGCAATGCCACCCATCATTCCTCTCAACTTCTCTTCTTCAATTTCTGCAAACGAAAGCAAAATATAGATCAACTTTTACATCTTTCTGCAATCTTCCAGTCCAGTGCCATCTCCTCAATGCAGCCATGGTGGCTCTGCACTTTACTCCTTCAAGGATGGGAAGACAAGGTGCCAATGGGAGGACTAATAAAAAAATATCTGAACTCCTAATTCAAACAAACAACTTTTATTGAAGACCGATATGGCAGGTAGTAGGTCTTTCATCTGCACCATCGATTTTAAAATCAATATATCTAACGGTTGGAAGCTTGTGAATCACCGGTGGTATACATTTTTGCTAACCCACCATAAACACCACCACGTTTGGGTGCTTCACCCGTGAAGTCTTATTTTTGACCGATAAATAGAGGTAATGTGACCGGAAGCGTGAAATATTTTCAGTTCACATATTATACCCAGATTTTTTATAAATTGCATAATAGCCCTTCGGTTAAATCTCTACCAATTCACTGAAGTAACTCTTTTTTCACTTTGATTGAGGGATCTTATCTTTCTGATTACAAACCCTATCCCTTTTCATTTGCGACCAACCCGGATGTGGTAGTGCCCAGTTCGATTATACCCACACCCATAAACTCTCAACACAACAAGCGGCGGCAGACGTCGAAGGCAAAGGTTTTGTTGCGGGTCGTCATTGGACCTCGAATCACATTGTGTGCGTGAACTTTATTGCAACAAGGAGAGGTGGGATGAGTTTATAATGATGAATCGCCCATTTAAATCTGGACCCATTTACTTCTTTTAATGTTAGCTCTATTAAGCATTATGTGTAGGATTCTTGATCGATCTCGCTGTTTCGTTTAGGTGATGTTTGCATTAACATGATTGTATGATTTGAGAAGTTAATGAATGATATTTTTTTCTTTGAGTCGGTGATTGAATGGTTAGGGTTGTAGTTCACCCGAATACAAGAATTAGTATTCTTTTTACTGCAGCAGGCTCAAGGCAATTAGGATTAATATTTGTATACGGTGATATGTGATTACAAGAAGAAAGTAATGGATTACACTTGGGATGCTTCCATTGATGAGGAAACACTGGTTAAGGTGTGAATTTTTGTAATCATGTTACCACTGTCTGAGAAAATAACTGCTTTGATGTCTTTTAATGAATTTGCAAATTATTTTTGTTCTCTCAGATATTGGAGGATTTGTCCTGCTATAAATTTGAGTTGCATGGGGAAGGTGTTTACGTGTCAGTGGTTGAAGAAGATGGTTAGGTTCCTTTTATGGTTCATGATGATTTAAACAGTAATTATGATCAAGCAAATGATAGTGATAACAGTGAGCATTGCATTGGTATTAATAGTGAGCAAGACATAAGAAACTTGGATTTAGAAAATTTTATTCCTCGTGATATTACTAAATATGATTTTGCTAGTATGGATTTAGCTTACCTATTTTATCGGGAATATGGAAAAGCTAATGGTTTTAGTATCCGTAAGGAAAGATTCTATACAGTAAGAAAACACGGGAAGAATTGCAGCAAGAATATTTTTGTTCCAACAATGGTCTCCGTGAAGACATGGGTCTTAAAATGGAAGATAGGAAACATGAGCCTAAAGCTGAAACTAGGTGTCAATGCCAAGCAACCTTTTGTGCTCATGTTGACAAAATCACTGAGCGCTGGTATGCCACCGTTTTTAATGATAATCACAATCATGAGCTATTAGGACCAAAATTTTCTGGAATGCTTCATAGACATAGAAGGATGATACAAGGTGATGTAGTTCAAATGAACAGTATGATGAAGGCTGGTATTGCTCCATCACATATTTATGCTTCATTTGCCAGCCGGTGTGGAGGGTATGACAAGATTGGCTTTAGAAAAGCAGACATATATAACCAAATTCTACAGCAAAGGAGGAGGCACACTTCTGATGCTATGGCTGCATTACAATTCTTGCAAGACTTGAGTTCAGAACAATCACCCATGTACTTTGATCACACCAAGGACCAAGAAGGTAGACTACAACATTTGTTTTGGAGTGGTGGTAGAAGTCAAAAGGAGTATGAGTTATTTGGTGACGTGTTGGCATTTGATGCAACATATGGTAAGAACAAATATTTACTACCTGTTGTGATATTTTCTGGAGTGAACAACCACAATCGTACTACTATATTTGCAACTGTCGTGGTTGCTAATGAATGTGAAGAAACCTATGTTTGGTTGTTGGAGCAATTCTCAAAGGTAATGAAAGGTAAACATCCTATTACTATTATTACTGATGGAGATGTTGCGATGAAAAATGCAATTAAAAGGGTGTTCTCTTTTGCGCATCATTAATTGTGTGGTTGGCACTTGCTGCGAAATGCAACGTCTAATGTTCACATTCCAAAATTCACTGCTGAATTTGAGGGGTGCGTGTTAGTTGATTATGACGTAAAAGAATTTGAAGAGAATTAGGCATAAATGGTTTGTAGGTTTGGTGTGCAAGAGCACTCCTGGGTGAATATGATTTACGAAAAGAGGCATATGTGGGCAATAGCCTATTTTCGTGGTCATTTTTTTGATGGGTTTAAAACAACTTCACGGTGTGAAAGTTTGCATTCTGAATTAGGCAAGTTTGTTCGTTCCCAGTACAACTTGACTTATTTCCTTCAACACTTTCATCGTTGTTTGAGCAAAATTCGTTTTAGAGAATTAGAAGATGATTTTGCATCCATTCATGGAGACCCAATTTTACGGAGCAATTTTGAAGGGCTAAAGAGGTCAGTCACAAAACAGTTTACAAGGAATGTCTTTTTCCTATTTCGTCCTGTGCTTATTAAAGTTTCTTTGTTTGAAGTTTGTAGCTGTACACAAATACTTACATTTTTCATTTACAAAGTGTGTAAGGTTGGTCAACAGAGGACGAAGGAATGACATGTTTCTTTCTATCCAGATGAGTATGAGTTTAGTTGTTCATGCTTGTGGATGGAGTCACGTGGTCTACCATGTCATCATATAATTGTTGTGTTGGTTCATCTAGATATAGAAGAACTCCCTGCATCATTGGTTCTGAAAAGATGGAGCAAGGGTGCAGAGGATCATGTTAATTTTAATAGTGATTTGGGCAATAGGTGGGATTCACATAAGATTGCAAGAAGTGCAACGTTGATGGAATTATACAGAATACTGAGTGATTTAAAATCTGACACGGTTGATGAATTCAATGAAGAGAGAGGAGGCTTTTACGGGACATAGAGGAGTGCAAGGCTAGAAAGGCAGCTCAAGTTGGACAGGGGAGTGCATCAATTCAGACTGACTTTGATGGTGTAAGAGACCATGTCCGTGTAAATACCAAGGGGCGTGGCAGATTTTCTGGTTTAAGACCTATGAGACGCAATAAGTGCTCAAAATGTAAGCAACCTGGCCACAATAGGGTGACATGTCCGGTTGTTGAGGTTGGAGTTTATATGTCTCAACCTGCTCATAAAGGTATTGAGGATACAACCGAAGAAGACTTCAATTTTACACTCAATAGTTGAAAGGTTAGTTGTTTCCTCCTTGTTGCTTGTTTGTCCCTTTATCATGTTTAGGTAGTTTTTAATTGATTTACACATTTTGTTATTTTCAGAATGATGAAACACTCTGCATTGGTGTGAAGCAAGTGGCGAAGGATCTCATCTTTGATATTGTGCCTATATTGTTGTTATTTGTCTCAGTATTTGTAGTAATTAGTGACCCGTATGGGTATTGATTTAATCTTGATACGGTGGTTAGAACATGTTAGAAGATATCATTACCTTTGTATTAAGTGAATTATACGAATCCAATCTATGTTAATGTCAATGAAATTTGACCTGTGATGGAGACCCTAATATGGTCGTGGTTGTGGTTGCATGAATTGGGTCATTTTACTAGACTTTGGCCATTGGGCTTGAGTTTCGCTAACAATGGATCAGACAACTTATAACAATTGGCTCGAATGAATGGAAGTGCATATTTGGGCCTCGTTAGCTTCCTAGCCCAATTTATTGGTTAAACTTGGATAGTATCAATATGGTAATCCTGACTGACCAAATGGTAGATTGATTCATTTAACCAAAAAGTGTCACATAGCTAAAGTCTCCAATTACATGACACATTAAAGTCACAGCAAAATATCAACCATTACATAGGTAGAATAAAAAAACCAACTCAGGAATGCAACATAAATGAAACAGACATGGTCTTAAATTGTAGATTAAATCAAAGGTGTCCTAAACCATAACAAAACATTCTTGAAATTTAGATGCTTATATCATCTTTTCACAACCTCAAGCGATACGACTGTGTGTACCGAACTTTAAGCCAAAATGACTTAGATTTCATATCCAACATGTTCCACTCTTCATTATGTTCTCCCATCAGCAAGTCCAATGCAATCCTCATTCTTAGCATTTTTCATTCATCTGAAATTTAAAAAAATAAACTATAAACGTGTTTCATAGTTTTATATAATTAACAAATTATATGAACCAATGAAAGACCTTCACCTTATTCAAAACGTTGGGTTGGAAGGAATCCCCCATATGCATCCAATCAATCACCCATAAGATTGATCTTTTCCTGCAAATAGGCAGTACCTTGTTAGCTATAATAATTTGTTTCGCACCATGGGTTGACATACTCATTTGGTGAATTGATCATTGTCTTTGCATTGCTTTTGGTTTTCAATTCAATGCCTTTTACTTCCCATGGGCAATTATCATTTAATTCAGTCATATAATTTGGTGGGAAGGAATAAGTTTTCATCATTTGAGATATGACCTCAACCTACACATTGGTTAAAATTAGAAGCAAATTAAATTATTTTAAAGGAATCACTTTTCATCATTCATAATGTAAGTAATTTGCTATCAATAAATTATTAACTTACCACTGTCTTTACTGTTCCTTGTATATGTTGGATTGTCTCGTTTATGACGTCTGGATCTAGATAGTAAATAATTCTCTCTTTAATTGACATCACCATCAAATACCAATAATCTCCATGCTCTTATATTGGTATATGAACCTATGCAAGAAAATTTATTTCTCAATACTTAAAAAATGATAATAAGGCATTTAATTGAATAACATGACATCTTACATATCTTAAATCATCGTAAGCATGCATCCAGTCCTTTGCATATGTTTTAATCATTTCCTCCAACGTTTTTCCTTCAGCAATATCAATCTAAAAGAATGAAATTTATAGTGAAGTAGATATAAAGCTAAAAAAGGAATAATTTGAGGGTTTCAGTCAGTCTTACTGCAAATGATGGAGGAAGACACCAATATGTGGGTGCTGAACTATGTTGTTGGACCCAATTATTTTTAGCAGCAACCATTGATAATATCTGTGCAATACATTTTGGCCATATAACATCTTAACATACTCTGAATAGTGGAATCTGAATTTAATTTAACGAACCTAGAAACAAGTTATACCTGTTGCGAAACATTTCTCTCAGGGCACAAAGTGTTAAACATAGCAATGGTGCCAAAAATCTGACCAACTTTGAAGATTGTCTCACTAAATAGATAGAAATATTGGCTCTAACATTATTTAAGGTCACTTACTCCATAATAATCAGGTCTATAATGATTGTTGGAAATATATACCTATAGTCACTTGAAGTGTGAAACGCGTATACTGCCATGTGGACTTGGTCCATTGTAAGTTGCATGTCAGTTGTAGGCGAGAACCTTGTTTTAATGAACTGCGTAAACATACTACTTTAGTTTATATTAAGTGAATTAACATGAATAATACGGCCATTTAATTTAAGTAAGATACCTTGGGTATAATATATCCTTTGTCCTTCTTAGTTTGAGAACTTGGATTTATCCAAGCCCCCTTACCCTATTAGGCGTATCATCTACTTTGAGTTCCTCATTTTGGCCCTTTGATTCAGCCAAGGTAGGTGGTGTGTTGAATGTCAACTTTTTTGGTATAATATTCATGTTTCCAGTACCACTTCCATGAATAGCATCATGCTCATTAATATTATTGTACTAGTGTGAGAATTTGGTTGGTTCATAAGGTAGTAAAAGAATTTAATGCTTCTTAACATAAAGACAAACCTTGGCATAACTTTTCCTGCGATAGTAACTCATACATGGATGTGATTCGGTTGGACCACATACTTTTCTTTCTCTATTTGGAGGAAGCTCATAGTCTTTGGCATTGTTATATTTGAAGTGTTAGTTGTTTCACAAGCCTTCCATTTCAGCATTAGTCTGTTCTCAGCAGCATGTGGTCCATCATCGTTGTCAGCGATGTGTATAGCGTTTTTATTAGGACCTTTTGTAGCTTATTGTGTATCATTTGCCATAGAAGGCATGTTTTTAAAACAAGCAGACAACTCAGCTCCTAGTTGAATATTTTGTTGACTGTCTGATGTTGTAGACTCATCTTTTTTGTTAGATTTAGGCAATATGATGGATTGCAAAGTTATTTTTAACACCTTCACAACCAGTTGCATCACGGTCTCAATGCGTGACATCTTGTCCATCAACATTTTTTATTAATATCTACATCTTGTATCTGAAGTCCCATGCCCTAAGTGGCTATACGGAATAAAGTTAAACATTGAAACCCTTAACCAACACTTGTATATAAATTAAAATTTATTTATACTTATATACCTGCGTTATTTCCATCAAGTGTTCCACATCGCATACAAGGCTTGTCACATTATCTTTAGAGGCGTCATTTCCTTCCTGTTGTTCAACTTGGCCTTTGTTGCCATTAACTCTACACATGGGAATAAAACTACATTAAATGAAGAGTTATATCCATGCTTGCAAATCAACTACCAGAGTAAATAGGCCCTCGCCCATTAGGTGTCGAGTCACGTGCTGCGGTGAATGCTTCAGCAGCGCTTAGAAACTCATCCATTGCAGCAACGTGGTCTAGGCTCCAATCCATTAATATGGTCGTTGATAGTTGAGTGTTGTAGGAGTAAATGCGGAGAGCAGGGGTATTTATATTGGCCATATGCCTCATGCCCGGTCAAATGCACAAATCCAAAGGTCTATCCTTTGCACAATGGGATAACCTGTCTCTGGGAGAATTTTTTTTCCCTCACAACACGTCTTACCAATTAGGTGAAACATTCTTCTTCCTATCCGAAAATGCAACGACGTTGTTAGGAACATCGGGAGCAACATAAATGTCCTTTTCCTGAGAAGACACAAATGGTCGAGTGTTAAAATGGTTAACGAAAAAGCTCTCATGTAAAATGCCACGTTAGAGAGACTCATTGGTCGTTGTTGTCCTTTGTAACAGTAACATGCAGTCCATAATAGGCCAACAACGACTAAAATTTGTAAAGGAATTAAATGCGTAGCATTGCAGGGGAAGGTTATCAGTTTGACAGACATGTTTCATGCGCAGGACTTCATTAAGCAATTTCAGTGAAAGTGTTGTCTCAGTCTGCGGTTTGCCAGAGAGAGATATGAATTCTATTAAGAGGTTTATTAGCGTAAAAGATATTTTATACGTTTTCATATTAATAATTTTGTAGTAATTAATAATTTTCATTAATAAAATTATATCAGTTTCATCTATTTTAGATAATTATTTTTTTTTAGTAATGAATTAATTTATTTCAGCACAAATTGTTTCAATATTATTTTCAATTTCCACCATTTTTTAGTGAATTATACTTAAGGTTTAATGAAACCAATGCCTCATGCACCTACTATCAATCAACTTCATCGAAATGAACCCGTATTCAGTCCAATCAACATGGACCTCATCAGGGGTCTCCACAAATTTTTCACTAATTTTCTCGATTCTCCTTATGTTTAGTGAATTAATTAAGTTTTATCACTAAATAATTCACCAAAAATAGGATTTAACTAAAAAACACCAAATTTTCACCTTAATTCCCTCTTACCCCACACTACCACTGTGCAAAAATTCAGGGCCATCGGAAGTCATCACCCATGACTCGTCACTTCCATTGCATGAAATACTACCTTAGGGTTAGGCTAAGGGAACTTAAGGTTTAATGGAACCAATGCCTCATGCACCTACTATCAATCAACTTCACCAGAATGAACCCGTATTCAATCCAATCAACATGGACCCTACCAGGGGTCTCCACAAATTTTTTCACTAATTTTCTCGATTTCCCATATTTTTAGTGAATTAATTGAGTTTTATCACTAACTAATTCACCAAAAATAGGGTTTAACTCAAAAAAACATCAAATTTTCACCTTAATTCCCTCTTACCCCACACTACCACTGTTCAAAAAATTAGGGCCATCGGAAGTCATCACCCACGACTCGTCACTTCCATTGCATGAATACTACCTTAGGGTTAGGGTTAGGGAACTTAAGGTTTAATGAAACCAATGCCTCATGCACTTACTACCAATCAACTTCACCGAAATGAACTCGTATTCAATCCAATCAACATGGCCCTCACTAGGGGTCTCCACAAAATTTTTCACTAATTTTCTCGATTTCCTCTATTTTTAGTGAATTAATTGAGTTTTATCACTAACTAATTCACCAAAAATAGGGTTTAACTAAAGAAACCAAATTTTCACCTTAATTCCCTCTTACCCCACACTACCACTGTGCAAAAAATCAGGGCCATCAGAAGTCATCACCCACGACTCATCACTTCCATTAATACTACCTTAGGGTTAGGGTTAGGGAACTTAAGGTTTAATGAAATAAATGCCTCATGCACCTACTGTCAATCAACTTCACCGAAATGAACCCGTATTCAATCTATTCAACATGGACCTCACCAGGGGTCTCCACAAAAATTTTCACTAATTTTCTCGATTTCCTCTATTTTTAGTGAATTAATTGAGTTTTATCACTGACTAATTCACCAAAAATAGGGTTTAACTAAAAAAAAAACCAAATTTTCACCTTTGCAGCTGCAACACTCTGGCACAAGTGTGGTCAGATGCATGCCTTCAGTTTACCCACTCCTTCTCATTTTCTTTTTTTTTTTTGGTTTGCCAATTCCTACCGTGGCCTCAATTTATACGGGACCACTTAAATGGCAGTACATATTAATCATCTGGTCCAATCAAAGCCCATCGTGGATTTGCAACCCAACAACGCTCCTCTTGACAAAAAAAAATAGCGCTCAGGGTCTATTTATACACTTCCATTTACATGAAACACTCGTGAACTTCATCATTAAATCCCCTTCAATCTACCTCACTTAATTTCTTCCCTGTATTACAAGCGTTTTCTTAAACACTAAACAATGGGTGGTAGCAAAGCTTTATTCAGTTCAAGTTCAACGGCGGGACACAAAGTGTGTGCCTGTGGAGACATCATGTTGCTATTAACGTCTAACAGTTCAAAAAATCCTAGGAGAAGGTTTTGGTGTTGCGCCAATTGGAATGTATACATGTTTCACACCTTCTCCATATCTTCTTGTCCATCTTTGGTTTCCTATTTAACTAATATAATTCGCATTATTATCAACCTTTCGAAACAAGAAGTTCAGCAATTTGCTAATTCAATTCAGCAAGTTGAATAAAATCCTTTTAAAAATTTTGAAGTGTTTTTAGCGTGAAGAAGAGATTGATTTCTGCGTGGATTTATAAATGCACTTTTCAAAAACCCTCATTGGTTAGATAAAAAACTGAATGTAAAGAGATAAGGGTTGAGAGAACTTAGCCACAGAAATTTATCCTGGTTCACCCACAAACTCAGTGAGCTACATCCAGACCCAGGGCAACCACACCATTGGATTTTCCACTAATCCCACAAGATGACAAGTATTGTTTGAACCCAGCCTCTTCAGGATAAAAACCAAGTATTCTTTGAGCACAGCCTCTTCAGGCTAAACACAAGTATTCTTTGGACACAGCCTCTCTAGGCTAACAGCAACAAGTATTATTTGTTCCTCCAAACCTCTTCAGGCTCTTTGACACTTTATAGTGTTTACAAAGATAGTGTTGTTCAAGTTCCTGAAGAACTATGAACACAAGAGATCTAGTACAGAGGGTTAACTGAGTAAGACTCAGGATACAGATGATAAGCACCTAATGTACAGATATAATAGAGTGTTACAACAAAGTTTTTCCTTCATAAAAAATATTCTCTTAACTTGGTCGTTTCAATCTTTTTGCTTGATCTCTTCTCGTTTGCTTTTTGTTGGGCTTCTCTTGTTAGGAATATGCACTAGAGACTTATATATTTATGAACATCTATCACTTGTATCATGTTATTTTATAAAGGCAAACTTATCCTTTTAGAATATAATTATTGTCCTTAGAATAGTAAGCTTAAACTTCATAAGAAATCAAGTAGATGACTTGATCGTGAGATCTTATGAAGAACTATTCTTAAATAGTCCCTAGTCAAGTATCATCTTAGGACAAAGATGCATTTAGACTAGTAAGTGAGTTCATTGATGATCACATCTCACAGATCATGGATATGAGATATCATGTGCTCACATATGTACACATTAAGAGTAATGGTGTACTGGACAGGCCCACCTTAAGAACGTTGCATGGGTTGTTACATAAGTGTCATGAACGTTTCTTAAATTGATAAATGTTATATGAAGTCCTTCGACCTGAAGTCACTACGATTCCTACATAAGGAATTATATGTTTTAATTATCGTCAAACTTTACCTGTAACAGGGTAATCATAAAGTTGGTTTTTGGACATATAATAAATTATGTGGTGGAATGTGAGTGCCCTAGATGAGATTTGTCCCTCCTATGTAACGGGAGTTATATCTATAGACCTCTTGATAAGTGAGACTGCAAAATGCATGGCCATGCTCAGGAGGATAAATATGAGATATTTATTTTCTGTATAGTCTACTTAGGGATCAAGAAAATATAAATTGAACTATACAAGGTTGACACAATCCATGCTCTTGTGTTCAATTAGATATTTGGACAAAGGGACAAATAATATAAATTATTACCATAAAATAGGATTTATCAAAGTTATTGATAATCTCAATATTTGGATAGTGATGTGTTGCTAGATACCGCTCACTATTTATGATATTAAATATAAAAGGGGTTTTATTTTAATATCATAACCAAATATTAAAATCCTATTGGGTCAAACGCATACAACAAGTCACTAGGAAAAAGATAATAATTCTAATTTAATTTAATTAGAATTATAACATAATGGGTCAGGCCCATAAGTGTGAGGGTTAAGTGAGTGAGGGGGTAAAACCCTAGTCATCACTCTATAAATAGAGCATAAGATGCACTACCCTAGACACATGAGCAATCGCTTCTTACTTTCTGAGGCTACTAGCAAAGCTGAGGAGAGAATCCTAGTCCGGCTGTTGGCGTGGATACCAATAGAGACGTTGCTACACTTGCCTCGTTTATAATCCTAATAAGGTACGACCTTTCGTTTCAATACCTTTGATGCTTTGATTCGTGTTTTTGCAAAACGATTATAACAAGGGAGGGAATCCATTTATTTCCGCTGCACCCTAACCACATGCTTGATTCCCTTCAATTGGTATCAGAGCTTTGGTTTGCGATAAACACGTTTTAGGCTTTTAATCTTGTGAAGATTATGATTTTGTTGTTGTTTTTCTGCTAAAGAGTAAGCGTTGATATCTGCGCTGCAACCTGCGCTGCAACGCAGACTGAAGCGCAGTTTACGTATTTTGATTCTGATACTTGCGCTTCACCTACGCTGTAGCGCAGGTGAAGCACATGTAAAGCGCAAGTGAAGCGCAACTTTCAGAATCAGTTTATTTCGTTCCCTTTATTGATTGTTTTATATGCGATGTATATATGTTTATATGCTCTTATGTTGGAGGGTCCCATGGAATATGAAAGAGTTCATGTCTTGGGCGTCAAAGGGTTCAATTGTTGAAACCTTGTCTCGACTTAAATATTGGTTGAGATAAACATACCACTTATCGATTTGCTAACAAGAACATATTCAAATGATACGAGGGACTCACTCGTTTATCGGTTTATGAAGTATTCATTTGATGCGAGACACTTATTGATGATTGGTTGAATGTTTATCAAATCTAATTTTTGTGTCGGGGCGCTGCCTCGCACCCCGCAAGGGGCGGCCTCCCCTTGACCCCCAGTCAGTGGGACCCCCGTGCTACACTGCGTAGTGTGTTATTTTGTACGCGCGTTGATCAAACCTCGCTTAATATATATACATCTTATTATATCACTCGTTTTACAATCAATGGATGTTGAATTTACATAATGGTTGGTTATGGCCTTAGTTGTTTTAATTTAATACGACCTGCGTGTCGTGCCTTACCTCTTATATTCCTTTGTAATTCTTTTCTCATCTCTATCCCCTCGTATGTTAAACGAGGTTTCTTTTTGTTACGTAATGTAACCGGAAATAGCATGGAGTCAAAGGAGAATGTGGAAACATGTGGATGGAGACTTCGAGATTATATGTGATGTAATTTTGTATTGGATTTTTAGGAGGCCATAACCATATCATGTGTGTTTGTTTGAGATGCATGCTTGTATGTTAAAAGGTTTAATAACGAATAAAAATTAAAGCGATCAAATCTCTCAATGCCTGTTTTGCCTTCCAATGAATGACACACGTCAAGACTAGAATCGATTAAATATGGGTCTGCCAAAGCAGGGTACATTTATCTATTCTAGTGAGACACGATAGGATAAAAGTAATATCCGATTGTCAACCATTGGTCTTTGATTGGGTACATTCAATATGATTGAAAAAGCCTAGAGGCACTAATATTAAGTCATGTTTTGCCTTCCAATGTATGGCACTCGTCTAGGCTTGAATCGATTAAATGTGGGTTTGCCAAAGCAGGGTACATTTATCTATTTTAGTGAGGCGCGATGAAATAAATGTGGGTCTGCCAAAGCAGGGTACATTTATCTATTGTCATGCCATTGGGTTTTGACTTAACTAGGTATATTCAATAGGATTGAAGAACCTAAAGGCACTAAGTTAGGCATTAATTCATAAGATGAATTAGAATAAGAGTTATTCATCTAACTATATATATCCAAGAGTTGTATGAGATACAATTGGAAAGCATGTTCCTACCTAAATAACCTTTTTTAAGCGATAAGCCAAAGCTGACTTAAAATTAGGTGAAATATGGATTTTGGCCCACTAAGAAAAATCTAGTGATGGGATTTTCTAATTCTTTATATTGAGGGTACTTGTTTTGAATCAAAATAGTAGGAGACATATTTATTTAAAGACCTTATTAAATATGTTTGTTATATGATACTTATGTGCATAATTTTGAACACGACAAATAATCTTTTACTGCGATCTGTCCTTGGGAAGGACAAACTGTCTGGAACTAACTTTCTAGACTGGTATAGAAACCTAAGGATTGTCCTTAGGCATGAGAAAAAGGTTGCATGTCCTGGAAGGGCCTATTCCTGAAACACCCGTCGCAAATGCTTCGAAAGCTGACAAGGATGCTTTTAGAAAGCATCTGGATATTGCTTTCGATGTAGGTTGCCTTGTGCTTGCTACCATGAATGCTGAAAACAGCATGAGAACATAGAGGCGTACAATATGATTGTACACTTAAAGAGACCTTATCAAGGACAAGCTAGGCTTGAACGATTTGAAGTCTCATAAGCATTTTATCAATGTAGACTGGCAGAGGGAACCCCTGTTGGTGCTCATGTACTCAAAACAATTGGGTACATTGAAAAATCTAGAAAGGCTTGGATTCCCATTAGGCCAAGAGTTGGCCACTGATCTTGTCCTACAATAGTTGCTGGACAGCTATAGTCGATTCATCATGAACTATAACATGAATGAATTTGACAAACCACTGCCAGAATTGCTAAGCATGTTAAGAACAGCTGAGCAAAACATTAATAAAGGTAAAGGGAAGGCCATATTGATGGTCCAACCTGGAAAAGGCAAAGGGCAAGAAGAAGTTCAAGAAGCCCTATTTCAAACCAAAGGACAAAGGCAAGGATAAGCCTAGTACCTTTGTTTGAAGCCTATGGGTGGGATAGCTAAGGAAGGAAAATTGTTTCCACTGTGGCTAATCAGGACATTGGAGACTGTATAAAGTACCTAGAGGAGATCAAGAAAAAGGGAAGTGAGACTTCTGCTTCAGAGATATATGTTATAGAAGTCAATTTACCTACTTCTGTATATTGGGTATTGGATACTGGATGTGAATCTCACATTAATGTGAATGTGAAGGATCTAAATGAAGTAGGTCATTGGCTAAAGGAGAAGTCGACCTACGTGTGGGAAAAGTAGCAAGAGTTGTTGCCTTAGCCGTAGGAACCTATTATTTAACATTGCCAACTAGACTAGTTATTGAACTAAATAATTGTTATTTTGTGCCTACCATTAGTGGGAATTTTAAATTTCGTTTCTTGTTTAGAAAAAAGTGTTTTTATAAAGAACAATTCAATTTATTTGAATGATATGGTTGTGCAAAGTTGAACAATATGTTCTTGACATGGAAGTGCCTATCTATAACATAAGGGTCAAAATAAATGGTTTAAACCCGTCTTATCTTTGGCATTGTTGCTTAGACCACATAAATGAGAAATGCATATCCAAACTCCACCAAGATGGTTATTTGGACTCATTTGATTTTGAATCAATTGAGACACGTGAATCTTATTTATTTGGGAAGATGACCAAAACCCCATTCACCGAAAAAGGGTGAAAGGGTCGGTGATCTTCTTTGCCTCATACATAGTGATGTATATGGACCCATGGACACAATGGCTAGAGGAGGTTTTCAATATTTCATCACTTTTACTGATGATTTCAGTACATATGGATTTGTGTATATGATGGAACACAAATCCGAATCCTTTGAAGAGTTCAAGGAATTTAAAAATGAAGTATAAAACCAATGGCAAGACCATTAAACACTTCAATGAGATCGAGGTGGAGAATACTCAGGCCAACAATTTGATGACTATCTAAGAGAGTGTGGGATAACATCTCAACTCACTCCTCCTGGAATACCTCAATGGAATGGAGTTTCAGAAAGGAGAAATCGAACTCTATCAGATACGGTTCGATCTATGATGAGTCATACTGATCTCCCCGACTCCTTTTGGGGTCATGCTTTGTTAACAGTAGCCTTCACATTAAACCGTGTTGCATCTAAGGCTATCATAAAGACACAATATGAGATATGGACTGGGAAACGACCTGGTATGTCTTTTATGAAGATTTGGGGTTATGAAGCTTATGAGAAACTCCAAGTTTCAGATAAGCTAGGACCCAAATCAGATAAGTGCTTATTTGTGGGATACCCAAAAGAAACTGAGGGTTACTACTTCCATAATCCTAGCAAAGGCAGAGTGGTTGTGGCTAGGACTGTTGTATTCTTAGAGAAGGAATCTGTCTCTAAGAAAATAAGTGGGAGGAAAGTAGAAATTGAAGAAAGTACCACGGAGTGGCAATGAGCCAATAATGGAACAAGAGCAGATACCACAAAGTGTTGTGGAGCCACCTGCTCAAGTAGCGCAAGACTTGCGTAGGTCAGATAGGGTACGTCACCAACCTGAGAGACATGGTTTCCTTGTGTCTCAGGAAGGGGATGTATTGCTAATGGATCAAGATGAACCAATGACTTACCAAGAAGCTCTTTTGAGTCCAGAATCTGAGAAATGACTTGATGCCATGAGATCTGAAATGGATTCCATGTACACTAACAAGGTATGGACCTTGATTGAGCCACCCGAAGGAATAAAACCCATAAGGTGCAAGTGGGTTTTCAAAAGGAAACTGACATGGATGGTAATGTAAGTACCTTTAAAGTACGGTTGGTGGCTAAGGGTTTCAAGCAAATTCATGGTGTAGACTATGATGAAACCTTTTTTCCCAGTTGCCATGCTTAAATCTGTTCGGATCTTGCTTGCTGTTGCAACTTACCATGATTATGAAATCTGAAAAGTGGATATCAAGGCAGCCTTCCTAAATGGAAGTCTTCTTGAAGATATGTATGTGATACAACCTGAAGGTTTTGTTATACCTAAAGGTATGTAAGTTGCAACGATCTATTTATGGATTAAAGCAAGCTTCTAGAAGCTGGAATCTTCATTTTGATGAAGTTGTAAAGCAGTTTGGTTTCATTAAAAATGAGGATGAACCTTGTGTCTACAAAATGGTTAGTGACAATATAGTTATTTTTCTGGTTTTGTATGTAGATGACATACTCCTCATAGGAAATGACATTCATACCCTTCAGTCTGTAAAGACTTGGTTAGGAGATTGTTTTTCCTATGAAAGATTTGGGCAAAGCGACCTATGTGTTAGGTATCAGGATCTATAGAGATAGATCTCGAAGATTACTTGGCCTGAGTCAAAGTACATACATAGACAAAGTGTTAAAATGGTTTAACATGCAAGATTCTGAGAAGGGATCTTTGCCTATGTCACATGGTATAAGCCTATATAAGGCTCATTCTCCTTCCAGTGAAGAAGAGAGAGGTCGCATGAATAAGATTCCTTATGCATCCGCTATAGGATCTATCATGTATTCCATGTTATGTACTCGACCAGACATATCATATGCTCTAGGCATGACTAGCAGATACCAATCTGATCTTGGTGAAGGTCACTAGACAACGATCAAGAACATCCTTAAGTACTTGAGAAGAACTAAGGATTCATTCTTGATATATATATGGAAGTGAGGAAGAGCTACTTGTAAAGGGTTACACTGATGCTAGCTTCCAAACCGACAAAGATGATTAAAGATCGCAATCATGTTATGTGTTTTGTTTCAATGGTGGCGCTTTGAGCTGGAAAAGTTCCAAGCAAGAAAACAGTCGCTGATTCTACCACACTAACAAAAACCCTTGTGCAGCAGAAGCATGAAGGGCACACTATATCATTAGGCATAAGAGTTATGTCTGAATGTCTCTAGTGCAAGTGGGAGATTGTTAGGAATATGCACTAGAGGACTTATATATTTATGAACATCCATCACTTGTATCATGTTATTTTATAAAGGCAAACTTATTCTTTTAGAATATAGTTATTGTCCTTAGAATAGTAAGCTTAAACTTCATAAGAAATCAAGTAGATGACTTGATCGTGAGATCTTATGAAGAACTATTCTTAAATAGTCCCTAGTCAAGTATCATCTTAGGACAAAGATTCATTTAGACTAGTAAGTGAGTTCATTGATGATCACATCTCGCAGATCATGGATATGAGATATCATGTGCTTACATAGGTACACATTAAGAGTAATGGTGTACTGGACAGACCCACCTTAAGAACGTTGCATGGGTTGTTACATAAGTGTCATGAACGTTTCTTAAATTGATAAATGTTATATGAAGTCCTTCAACCTGGAATCACTATGATTCCTACATAAGGAATTATATGTTTTAATTATCATCAAACATTACCTGTAACAGGGTAATCATAAAGTTGGATTTTGGACATATAATAAATTATGTGGTGGAATGTGAGTGTCCTAGATGGGATTTGTCCCTCCTATGTAACAGGAGTTATATCCGTAGGCCTCTTGATAAAGTGAGACTGCAAAATGCATGGCCATGCTCAAGAGGATAAATATGAGATATTTATTTTCTGTACAGTCTACTTGGGGATCAAGAAAATATAAATTGAACTATACAAGGTTGACACAATCCATGCCCTTGTGTTCAATTAGATATTTGGACAAAGGGACAAATAATATAAATTATTATCATAAAATAGGATTTATCAAAGTTATTGATAATCTCAATATTTGGATAGTGATGTGTTGCTAGATACCGCTCACTATTTATGATATTAAATATAAAAGGGGTTTTATTTTAATATCATAACCAAATATTAAACTCCTATTGGGTCACACGCATACAACAAGCCACTAGGAAAAGGATAATAATTCTAATTTAATTTAATTTAATTAGAATTATAACATAATGGGTCAGACCCATAAGTGTAAGGGTTAAGTGAGTGAGGGGGTAAAACCCTAGCCACCACTCTATAAATAGAGCATAAGATGCACTACCCCAGACGCATGAGCAATCGCTTCTTACTTTCTGAGGCTACTAGCAGAGCTGAGGAGAGAATCCTAGTCCGGCTGTTGGTGTGGATACCAATAGAGATGTGACTACACTTGCCTCGTTTATAATCCTAATAAGGTACGACCTTTCGTTTCAATACCTTTGATGCTTTGATTCGTGTTTTCGCAAAACGATTATAAAAAGGGAGGGAATCCATTTATTTTCGTTGCACCCTGACCACATGCTTGATTCCCTTCATCTCTAGCTTTTCACGCTTTCTTGATCTTTTCTCTTAATATTTTATCTTGGATATCTTCTCGGCTTCTCTGGATTGTCTCTCCCTCTTTCAAAGACTTTCATGGAGCTATATATAGCATTCGGAAAAGTAACCGTTGAGCAAATAGTCGTTGAGAGACAAATTTGTGATAGCTTTTGACTTGAAACAGTAGGTATGCAGAGATAGTACGATTCTGACACACAGCAGGTACAGAGGTTCCTTTTTCATATACAATGATTCAGGAACGACAGAAGGAACTCTGTAAAACTTCCTTTTGTAGATGATAGCAGAATACGTTTAGAGACATTTAAGTCTATGCGCAAAAAGTTTTCTGACTAGGACAGATGCTAAGTTGAACGTTATCAGTAAGTTGACTTCTCAGCAATTCAGATGGTGCAAATACTTCAGAGGGTTGGATAATCTTTAGTAAATCCAAGTCCTTCACAAAGTTCTTCATTTCAGCAGGTTGATCAACTTCAGAGAGTTGCTTCTTTCATGGTTGCTGAAATACAAAGAAAAACTACCTTTCTCAGTAGAATATGTTTTTATGAAATCAAATTTGTTAAACATTAAAACCAAGGGTAATGAGTCTTTAATCCAATTTGAATACTTAAATTGATTTTGAGACTCAACGTTCTCTCCCTTTTTAATGATGACAAATTTGATATGACTAACAAATATCTGAAAGAAATAAAGTTAAGTTTAAAAAGAAAGAGTTCTCCCCCTTTTTTAGATATATGACTAGAGTATGAAACTCCCCCTGAACAAGGACTTCTCCTCTGAAAAACTCTTAGCCTTCTGAAAAACACTTAGCTTCAGAGAACTCGTCAGTTATATTTGTCCCCCTTTTGTCATTATTCAAAGGGTTCAGATAAAAAGAACAAGTGAATAATAAACTTGAGAAAGTTCAGGTATTATAAACTTGGAAGGTTAAGTGTTAGCTAAAAAAAAATGTACGCAACCAATGATTAAAGTTCAACGCATTCAGAAGGTAAAACATTAAATCACACACGCTGAAAGGCATAATCAATGAGAGGAATTTTGAAGAAAATGAAAAGTTCATTTATATTAATCATAAATTTTAAACATGTTTTTCAAAAAAAACCAAAAACTTTGACATGGCTATTTGATAATTAATTGCTATCAGCTGGCATGGTCTCAGTAGCAACAACAGCTTCCTTCTCTGCCTTCAGTTTCAGTAACTCCTTTTGAGTTGCCTTAAGTTTCCTTGCTAGCCGACTAACACGAGCATGCAACCTTTTCAAATTATATGTAGCTAACACCTTCCTAATCCTTCCATGAGCACCAAGGGAATCAGAGGCTTTGGTCCTTCTCCTTCTAACAGGGGATGCTCCGGGAGAGACTTCAGCCAACATCTTCTCTTGGGCTTCTTCCTTTTCTATCAACGCACGGTCCATCTGCTCATACATAGCAGGAGTGAAGAAGGAAGGAGATGCTTAATCAAAGAGACCATCCAAGGGAAAGCCTTTGTGTTTCAGAATCTTCATAATCAATGAGTTGTGAGGAAATTCTTCAGCAGCGTCCATTGACCTTCTGATCAAGTGGTAGAGAATGATCCTCGGAAGGTTCAACTTCTTCTTCATTAGCAGGTGAATCAGAACGAATATTTCCAGTTCCGTGAGGTAAATCTTATCACTTCCCTTGGGAAGGATACAACAGTTAAGGATGGCAAGCAGCATTATGGGGATCTCCAAGAGTTGGGAATGCTTCAGAGGGTCATAGAGTCTGACACCAAAAAGCATTTGGTCATACATCCAAACGCCTCCATTGTTTATCTCCCAGTCTGGGACAAACTGAGCTCCTCCAGCAGGAAGTCCAGTAACCTCTTCCAGCACCTTGCAGTCCATAAAGATTGGTCTGCCCATCACAGAAGTCTTAATGCCATAGGTGTGGCTTTCAACAACGACTTCAGAGTTGTTCCAAAATTCCAGGACGCTCTCTTCATGCTAGGGAGAAGAGACATTGTTGAAGAAGGGAGTCCAACCGACAGCGTCAAAGTATTGAGAAATATTGTATCTAGCCTCGTCAAACTCATTCATCCGAACACATCTAGAGGGGATAATTCTTTCGTCAAAATGTGTTGGAGCATGGGCACATGAAGCGACAGATTCAGCAGCCATTGATGAAGAGAAGTTTTAAACTATGAGAACCTTGGAGTTCTTAGAGAAGGACGATGTTCTCTTAGATATGCAGAGGATATTTTGATTGCAGAGAGATAGTGTAGTTTTCATGATGATCCCACACCTCTATAAATAGGCTCAGGAGTAGCATTGATGATAGCGGTTACAAAAATTGTGCAGACATGGAGAGTCGTGCATCGTGCAACAGAGAGTGGACAGTTGATGAGCCATCAGTTACAGATAGCCAAGTCACAATATTTCAAAAGCGTTTGGATTTTAGACCTTTCATATTTCTTAGATAAAATAATTATTTTTAATAAAATAATTTTTCAGCAAGTACAATGTTTAGAAAGTTCACATAAATCAATCAATGCATAAATTTTCATAGAGTATGAGATAGGAATGATGTTATCATAAAATGGAATTTATATACGATTGAGACTCAACATTGCTTTCTGAAAGAGTGATGATTAGCTTCAACAAGTTGTGCTTAGAGCTCTCAACATGTATACTTTCTTTCCATTCAGCTCTCCTCTCATCCATTCTTCTCCAGTTATTCTTGGAGTTTTTTTTTGCTTTGTTAAGAACATCTGCAAGAAAAACAATTGACAATTTTGGTACCCATATCTTCTTAGGTCCACCAGGGTCAATTACAGGAATAGGTTCCTCATCTTGTTTGCATTCAGATTTAAATAATCTATGTTTATCACAATGAGGACACCCATAAACCTTTTTCTTATCCTTTTTAGGCTTATCAGAACTTGATGTCTTAGATGATAGTTTTCCAAAGAACCCTAAGCCTCTTTTATCATTTAACATTTTATGAGTTTTTAATAATCTGTTAAGATTATTTGTTCCCTCAATAAAGTTGGCCAGGTCTTTAGTAAGTTCTAAAATCTGTCCTTGAAGACCCCGCTTTCTTCAAGTAGATTTTTGAGCTTACTATTCTCTTGTTTCAGAAGCTCTTCTTTAAGTATAAGATTTTCTTTTTCAAAATCTTCGTTTTAGTGCATGCAGTAGCATAAACACTTGAAAGCTTCTTATACTTTCTGAAGAGTTCCTTAGTACTATCAACTAAGTCATCATATTCGTCGAGAAAAGTTAAGGAAATTACCTTAGAATCAGAATCTTCTGATTGATTTACCATTAAGCATTGATTCTCTTCTTCTGATGAATCTTCTTCACTTTCAGAGGGTAGCTCTTCTGAGGATTTGTAATCTTCATCTTCTATAAGAGCACATGAAGCAAGCCAATCCTATATATCCTTGGCAGAGTACAGTCCTTTTACCATGTCATACTCAACTCTGTTCAGAAAACAAGTCAAGTAGAGCTTGGCTTGAGCATTAAGTTGAACTTTAAGTTTTTGCTCATTGGACCACTCAGCTTTGGAAATGGGTAATCCATTTCTCATGGGAATATAGTCACCATCAGTAACTACATCCTAGAGATCTAGATTATAACTTTCCATGAATAGCCTCATATGTTCTTTCCAGAAAGTATAATCTTTTCTGTTAAAGATTGGTGGCCTGGTTACAGATGCTAGCTCCTTCTGAGAAATATACACAATGGCTTGTTGAGGTTTCCATCTGGATCTTCTCCCTCAGCACTTGTTAGATGCTCAACCCGAGATTGAGCTCTGATACCAACTGTTAGAATCACAGGAACACTAGAAGGGGGTTGAATAGTGTTTTATAATTCTTTACAGATTTTCTGAAAACCTTTATAAACAAGTAAACACTTTGAGAAAATATTTTATCAACCTTCGGAAACTGGAAGTTCAGCAACTTGCTAATTCAATTCAGAGGGTTGAATAAAATCCTTTTAAAAAGATTTTGAAGTGTTTTAGCGTGAAGAAGAGATTGATTTCTGCGTGGATTTATAAATGCACTTTTCAAAAACCCTCATTGGTTAGATAAAAACTGAATGTAAAGAGATAAGGGTTGGGAGAACTTAGCCACATAAATTTATCCTTGTTCACCCACAAACTCAGTGAGCTACATCCAATCACAGGGCAACCACACCATTGGATTTTCCACTAATCCCGCAAGATGACAAGTATTGTTTGAACCCAACCTCTTCAGGCTAAAAACCAAGTATTCTTTGAACACAGCCTCTTTAGGCTAAACACAAGTATTCTTTGGACATAGCCTCTCCATGCTAACAGCAACAAGTATTATTTGTTCCTCCAAACCTCTTTAGGCTCTCTGGCACTTCATAGTGTTTACAAAGATAGTGTTGTTCAAGTTCCTGAAGAACTATGAACACAGGAGATCTAGTACAGAGGGTTAATTGATTAAGACTCAAGATACAAATGATAAGCACCTAATGTACAGATATAGTAGAGTGTTTACAACAGAGTTTGGCTTGATAAAAGATCTTCTCTTAACTTGGCCGTTTCAATCTTTTTGCTTGATCTCTTCTCTTTTGCTTTTTGCTGGACTTCTCTAGCTTTTCACACGCTTTCTTGATCTTTTCTCTTAATATTTTCTCTTGGATATCTTCTCGGCTTCTCTGGATTATCTCTCACTCTTTCAAATACTTTATGGAGCTATATATAGCATCCGGAAAAGTAACCGTTGAGCAAATAGTCGTTGAGAGACAAGTCTGTGATAACTTTTGACTTGAAGCAGTAGGTGTGCAGAGATAGTACGATTCTGACACACAGCAGGTACAAAGGTTCCTTTTTCATGTACAATGATTCGGGAACGGCAGAAGGAACTCTGTAAAACTTCCTTTTGTAGATGATAGCAGAAGACGTTTAGAGACTTTTAAGTCTTTGTGCAGAAAGTCTTCTGACTAGGACAGATGCTAAGTTGAACGTTATCAGTAAGTTGATTTCTCAGCAATTCAGATGGTGCAAATACTTCAGAGGGTTGGATAATCTTTAGTAAATCCAAGTCCTTCAGAGAGTTCTTCATTTCAGCAGGTTGATTAACTTCAGAGAGTTGCTTCTTTCATAGTTGCTGAAATACAAAGAAAAAACTACCTTTCTCAGTAGAATTTGTTTTTATGCAATCAAATTTGTTAAACATTAAAACCAAGGATAATGAGTCTTTAATCCATTTTGAATACTTAAATTGATTTTAGACTCAACATTGTCCGCATTGTTCTAACATGATCTTCCATTCTAACACATTGAAGATAGAGAAGTTACAAATGATGATGGAGGAAAATAAAAAATTGTTCCTCGCATTATTTGGCTTGTCCTGGGTAGTGATAATTGACTTCTTTTCATATCTCGGAAAAAAAATGTCCATCTACTTTCTAGGATATCATGCGGTGAAGTGCAAAATGTTTTACATATCAACTAAGGATGTGAATCCCACCCATTCTGTTCAACTATTCTTCTATCAGTTACATTATCATTCAAAGCAACTATCATTATCCATAAATATTTGATGCTCTACCATGATTGCCATTTGAAAACAGAGCACCTATCCTTAACCAACCATAGATGACAATTGCGCTACAACGACGAGAACTACGCATGAACGACGAGAATAATTCCCGATTATACTAACCATCGTGTTATCGCACCACGACGGAGAAAAATCGCGTTTTCAGACAAACAGAGAACAAACGTTGCAAACAACTCATATAAACCATAACATAGAACAAATGTTGCAGACAGCGCATATACTTGAGTTCGATTTGGAATATCATGTTCATTTTGGGTGAAATCATAATTAATAATGTAAAAACTGGGGTCACTTTATAAAATAAACAAAAGCACCCTTCTAACTCTGCGCAAAGTACAACCGGTTACCAATAAATCATTTTTTTGACCGTTTAATATATTTTAAGTATATCTAACGGTATTAAAAGGTGCTTCACCCACGAAGCACCCATGTGATGCTTCATATTAAATGCAACCTTTATACCAAACAATTTGTATGAAAATACAATGAATGTGTTTTTAGTTTTTTAACTATTTACGTCATTACGAAATAATTAATTCATAAAACAAATTTATACAACATCTCATATAACACATTTTTTTATCTCTTTCCATCATATTACCTATCACGTCCACACTTCTCTCTCTTCTATCTCTACCTCTCTCATAGTTGTATAAGGACGTTGTATAATATTATTGTAGGAATATGATTCTCTTACGAAATTTGTACAAAGATGTAATAAATGCTTTTAAAACCAGTTACGGTGTGTTTCGTTAGCACTGGATTCACATTCACAACGTGGATCTGGGTAGAAGCTACTCTTAATAGCGTTTGCCTGGATCCACGTTGAAACGTGATTTTGGAGTAAACAAAACACCGGATCCTCATCCTCTTTAGTTTTCAGCCAAGTTTAGCAACGAAATAATCATGGAATAACTAGGAAATTAAATATGTAGCTAAGTCGTAGCTATTACGTAGCTAAAATTGACTATAGATTCTGTAAAGGCTGGGGAAGATCTTACACGCTCCAAAACCGTCCAACGAATTCAGCGGGAAAGCGAACTACTACAGTTTACGAATACTCTTTTTGCTTCCTCATTCCACTAGTATTTTCACTAAATTTTGATTGGTTACAAAACGGCTTTTATTTTAACAAGTGTAATTTACTTTGTAAATTACCAAACTAAATATATGTTTTGAAAGATTTACCAACAAAAAGTAAGTTTATGGTGAAGTGGTGCATCACTTTCACGGTATATATATTATTTTAATCTTAACCTTAAAGATTACATAAAATAGTGAGGGTTGTATTCATTATTTATTAGAAAATCTATACACTTTATAAATGGGATTATGGGATCCTTCAAATCCACTATTTGGGCACTTTTATATTATGGAGATTGTAATTTTCATGGGTCCCACTTAACACATTAAACTTCAACTAATCCTTTTATTTTTTTTAATTATAAAATCAAACTATTTAATTTATATTAAAAAATAAAATAGAAAATATTTTCATAAAGTAATTTAATGTTCAAAACATCATTTTCACTATACTAAGAAAAATAATTTTTGTGATAATTTTTAAAAAATTATTTCAATGGTATCAAAAAATAAGATAAAAAATAAATTAAAGATATTTTAAAATTTTTATTCAGGATTTAAAAAACCATTAAAAATAAATTAGTATTATGATTGTGTAACATATTATTTTCTTTCTTGTATTCATTTTTAATTTTTATAAAATTAAATTAACAAGTATCTAGTATATAATATATGCATATTTTTGTGAAATATAAATAAATTATTTTAAAATATGAA